>LNAC01000429.1:4968-274707 GCA_002007465.1 Ailurus styani
TCTAATACCACCTTCATAATATGACCATGTTCTGATAATCCTTTTGTCTTTATTTGCCTAACTCTTCTCTTTGTGACACGGTCATCTCTGGACTGAAGTTTACACTATTGACCGTACTTGGATCTTTGATTCCTAAATCGACATTCCTTCACTACCATTTTGTAGGTTAATCTTTCTCCCTATTCAAAAGGTACTTCCTTTCCATGACTGAGTCCCCCTTGTAATATTAATTATACATATTGAAGATGTGCTGGACTTTTTACCAGTTACTTTTCAATGGATTATTTTGTATATTCTGTGGTTTCTAATAAGAGGGAGGATTGTGAAGATGCTATCAAAGCCCAAACAAATTACAGCTCATATTTCCTGTGTTCATTTTGCACAATCTCAAGCTAATATTTAGAAATGTACCATTTTTCCCCATTTGTTACATGTCTGGTCTGGGTACATAATATAGTACTGATGGAAGACCACCAAACTCTTCTTTTAACTTGAGTATGTTTTGTACATCCTAAGGGTTAGCACATTTGAGAGTATCTTTCTTCTCCTTTATGAGTTGCCAATATTCTTTGTCCAGGAAATGCACTCTCTTATCTTTCATAAATCTAAGTCTATTCAGGCATTCCCTCATTTTTGTATGCATCGCTTTATTGCATTTTGCCAATAATTGCTTTTTTTTTACACATTGAAAGTTTGCAGCCACTCTGTGTCCGGCAAGTCTATTGGCACCACTTCTTCATCAAAAGTTGCTCCCTTCATGTCTCTGTGGCACATTTTGATAGTTCTCACAACATTTCAAAAGTTTTCATTGTTATTCTATCAGTGATGACGACTGACTGAAAGCTCAAATGATGATTAGCATTTTTCAGCAAGACAATATTTCTTATTTTTTTAGTTTTCCTTTTAGAGAGGGAGAGAGATGAGGGTGAGGTGGGGGAGGGGCAGAGGGAGAGAGAATCTTAAGCAGGCTCCACGTCCAGTGCAGAGCCCAACACCAGGTTCCATCTCACAACCCTGAGTTCATGATCTGAGCTGAAATTGAAAGTTGGATGCTAAACCAACTTAGCCACTCAGGCGTCCCAATTTTTTAATTTAGGTATTTACTTTTTTTTTTAGGCATAGTGCTATTTCATACCTAGTAGACTACAATATAGTTTACATGATTTTTATATGCATTGGGAAACCAAAAAATTCCCCATTTGGATTGCTTCATTGAGGTAGTGTGGGACGGAACAAATCCATAGTATCCCCAAACTATGCCCATATTCTTTATCTACAACACTTCAGAAAGTATTTCTTTTTATAGATGATATCCTTTATTCTAAAAAATACACTGCTTCATCAGTTATCTTTAATCTGGAACTGCAGCCTTAACTTAATTCTGTACTTTTTCCCTAGATCCTTTATCTACTTGCTCTAGGAAGCCAGATGTACCACAGAGCTAATGATACTTAATAGGCCCTTTGCTGTGCACAGCACTTAATTTTGAATTTATAATTTTGTATATTCTTAAGAGAGCCCTTCAAATTACATAAGCCTTAAGTGCCACAAATCCTGGATTGGCCCTATTCTTACATAGGACTCAAGAGGAAAAAACTCAACTGAATAAAAACCAATCCAGTGTCCTGATTTAAACTAAGAGATGACTTTATAGATGAGTAGCCTCATTTTCTTGGGTTGTCAACTTTCCTGGGTTAGCTTGAATGGCAGCACTTCCGTCATGGCTTTAGTCAATTCTATGCGCAGTCTTCTATAAAACCCTATCTTACAGTGAGGGAATAACACTTTGGTGAACACCTCTGTGCACTGTTGTTAATATAAATACTATATTTGGCCCATACTGAAACTCCAAACAGTAAGAATGATGGTCCTAAACTCTGTCTCAGAGTATGAGGATAATCTGTCCAGGGTTAGACAGCTAAAAAGTTGACACTGGGGATGTAAAACCACTTTTATCTGACTCTAAAGGTCCACACAACACAACTATATTGTTCTCTTTATTTCTCCTATGTTGATATTTGATTTTACCAAGATATCTATAGACTACAAAGTTGGTGATAAGCATGGGTGATAAAATACTCAGAGATTTTCCAAATAAATTACTTACTAATATGAAAGTAGACATACTGCATTTTCCCATTTGCCACAAGATAAAATTATCAATGAGGACTACTTAAAAGAGATGGACAGCTCTAAATAGGGTGGGGCAACATTTTGTTCTACAGAATAATTTTTTACTTCCCAGCACAATTAACATTGCTATTCTTCCAGTACACACATATCCTCGTGGAAACATTTGTCAGGGGTTTTAGCCAGGGCCAGGAAAATAAAAACGGAGCACTTCCTAGCTTCCTATTTGGCTAATTGTGAGCTCAATGAACATTTGGGGGATGAATTTATAAATCCTGGCCATAGTTTTGCTAAGTTGCTACAAAGTTGCAGAGTTCCTTAGTCCTGGGGCACAGATTTCCACAGCCTCTGCCGAACGCCTTACGGCTCCGCTCAGCCCCATCTGTGACTCCTCTTCTCCGCGGCGGTGGGAGCTAGTCAACGCAGTCCGGAAGGTCACTGAAGGAGTAGCCCTGGCAGCCTCGGTGGGCTCTGTAGGCGATGAGCAGGTGGTAAAACCCGGGCAGGAACACCAGGATGCCAACAATCAGAACCGGAACGGCCCGGTTGGCGCCCACTTTGCTGATGTAGCCCGCCAGCAGGGGGCAGCCCACGATAACGAGAAAGGTACCGATCAAAAACTGCGCGGTGGCACAGGCAATGGCCTTATAAGGAATCTTAGTAGAGCTTTTCTTAAACTTTAATATGTGAGAGCTCACTGCACATCTTTGCAATTAAAAGCTAGCTTCGGCAGGTAAAGTTTCCTTCTGACGGTGAACGCGTCCCGTGTCCGTGCTGGAGAACTTTGAGTATTTCACTTTGCTACTGGGGATGCCGGCAGCCACGTTGGTGCGAGTGGGCACCATAACCGGCGGAGTGGGTGGGGAGCTGGCCCACTGCAGCGGGCAGAGGCGTCGGGGCGCCCGCGCCCACCCAACGGCTGCCCGGAGCCCCGCGGAGGCTCGCCTCAGCACCTCCCATTCATCTAACTCTCCCTAAAGAACTGTTTCTGCAAGACTGCCGTGTCCTGGACAGTATTCCTCTTTTATCGTGAAAAGTTGAGATGACTTTGATAGTCTGATGAGATATTGGCGCCTTTATTTTCTCGGGGCAGTTCTAGTAAACGCCGATTCCTTTGTCATCACAACTATTTAGATTGAGTAGATTAGCTTACATTCAGTAGATTTCATTCAGTCAACCTCATAGAATTTCCATTTTCCCTACATGTTCATCATCACCTCCCATGTTTGCCTCTCTTCTCTTCCATTGGTCTAATATGCAGCACACTTAGCTAATTTGATCAGCCTCCAATGGCCAGTTAGGGGACAGGAGAGATGTGTGTCGCCATCAAACCTGGCTGAAATCCTGGCTCTGGCTCTTTTGAACTGTGTAACCGTGGTATCTAAGAGCCTAGTTCCTTCTGTAAAATGGGAAGAGAATGTTAACATGCACTGCAGGAGATTATTGTGTGTATTTACTGAATGAAGGATGCAAACTGCCTTGCTTCTAGCAGGTGCCCCCCTTCTTACTAGTTTATAACTCATCATAAAACTTATCACCTACTATATCCACTATCTCATTTAATTCAATGTAACCTCATTTGGAAGGTAAATTTTAAGTTCTACCAGTGAGTTTTATTTTTTTAAGTGTATTTTTTTATACTTGGGATTACCTCATTACTCAAACTAGAATATAAAACTTCTCTATGGAAATAATGGTATATCTTCAAAATCCTCTAAACCATAGAAAGCCTAGCATTGAGCCCTCTGCTTTCTGTATATCCAGTGTTTGTTGGTTAAATTTACTACAAATAGAATATAACTACTTAAGATAATTCTTTCTATAACTATTTAAATTATAATCTTCCCTTTATTTATAAGGCATTTTATAAGGTACAATCTTGTCTTTCTAACATATCTCAGAAATACAAAGTTTGATTTGTGTTTTTGGCCCCATGGTCACACCGCTAGTTAATATCAAAGCTAAGAATGAGTTATACATAGAGGAGGATGTACTAACTATTAAGAGCTAGAGGCAAGTCATTTGTAATGGAGTTGAGCTTTACTTCATTCCAACTTGTATTCTATGTCTATAAGCAGATTTGGTGTGAACAAGACGATAGAAATAATATCTCAGACACATCCATAATGGGTTCTTGAGACCAGACATTTGCATTATGAATGTGAAGAACAGTCGAAAGAGATCTGTTTGAGAAAAGATAGTTAAACTGAGGCAGAGGAATGCAGTCTTATTCCAATGGCCAATCTCAGAGACACTACCCAATTTCAGTGTGATCTTCATTGTGAAAAGGGGACCTATGTCTGAGGTGGTAATTGTGCTGCTGGAAAACAAGAGGAAAAGATATGAATACACGGTATAAATTGTAGGACAATACTGACATACCAGAGGACAGAGGAGCTGGTAATTCATTACAGATATGTATTTCAAGTAGCTTAACATTAATATATTATTTTATTACATTAATTTTATCAAATGGAGTGGTGCATATCATGTTACTGTTTGCTTAAATAGTGCAGCTGGTTTATTTTATTTATATGTAAGTAAATAATCCATTTTTAAGTTTAAAAATATAAAGAGGAGTAATTTCAGTACTCATTTAAAATAGCATGGAGTCCAGGCTTTCACTGAAGTCATGTGACCATGTAGCCAGTTGTTACTTAGGATCATTAAGGAAGAATTGAGCTTTGTAGACTTAACCCAGGAACTAGCCCACACTTCCGTAAATTCAGAATGGCAGGGATGCAATAAAATTATCCAGAGATCTGAAGGCTCCCAACAAAATATAGCTTATCTGAGCAAAAACTCACTTTTCTGTTTTCTTCCATATGTACCCATCACTATTACATGCAATTACTGGCAGCTAAAAGCAACAAAATCATGTTTTACTATAGTGTCCCCCTCTCCTTAGCATATATAACAGCTACATTAGAGGTAACTAAAATATTATAAAAGAATGGTGCCTTATCTTCTGTCAATAATGTGTGTGTGTAAGCATGTGTGTATTCACTCTAATTCACATGATAATACATTGATAAGTGAATTTGCCTTATCTCTTTCTAAGGACAGTTGGAAATTGGAAAAATCACAAGACTGTCACAGAAGAGATTTGACAAATTTTTTTAAAAATAAAAGATGAAAATTTTTTCTATTAAATTTGTCTGTGATGTTAATGAGGAACTTTCAATTCAAGGCAGCAGAAAACCACTTATAATTATTGTGCATTAGAATTACAATGCACAAATATATACAAATTTATACAAAAGCACAAATATGTACAGATATATAAAATGACGCAGGTGTTTTTTGGTTCGTTGATATTTTGCCCTATGTTTGCTTCTTTTAAACTTTGAATTAAATCTTAGCCACATTTTTTTCCCCTTGACTTAATGGTGTAAACTTGGGGATTGGCTATTTGGAGGAGAAAGATTTCCTACTTCTTAACTTACAGACTATTTTTCAACTCCATTTACCAAAAGAGAAAAAAACATATAAATATGGGACTAATGGAAAGATGGCTTCCACAGCACCCTTTCCATGAACATAGTCCCTCAAGTTATAGCTGTCTGTCCCCAATAGAACACTTCACAATGGTTCTTTTTTTTCCTTTGAAAACAAAGTAACACTAGTATCTGTCAGCCATTTATGTTCACCATCATTTCAAAGGCCTTGAGTACCAGCAACTATCTTTGTTTCCTTTTTTTTTTTTCACTTCCCTTTTATTGCAACAGCTCCATAATAAGTTTACCATAGAATAGCTACTTTGGTTATTTCTTTCTTATGGAAAAGCTTAAATTAAATGACTGTATTACCAAATCATCTGAATTGGGTTTGGTCTGCTTATTCATCCACATATAGCTAGATCAGCAGAATTAAGCTATTTGCAATAGTTATCCATCCCTCTCTCACTCAACACACACACACACACACACATTAGTGAACATACTACAGGTTAAAACACAAATTGTTCTGCAGGGAACAAGGTCAGATAGAATCAATAGATTTTTCTTTGTCAAAGATTTTTCAGAAATTGTGTGTTTACTAAGATGCTTTCCGTTTAGGAATAATTTTTATGAAGACCATAAATGATTCTATATATCAGTAATTATTTGTATTCAAAATATTTTAACACTACTTTTCATTCATATACGCATATACTCTTCATACTTGGCTGCTCACTTGGAAATCCATTCATAATTTAAAAAATAAGAATGGAAATATTAGTATTTTCTTCTCATTAAAGGAATTAGTTATAATACCTGACAAGCTCATGTGTTTATTCACTTCTATAACCATTTTCTTTTCATTTTCCATGGTTTTTCTGGAACCTGTCCTCAAATCTACCTTTTTCCTTGGTTATCTATCTTTTACTGTGTGCACACTGATCTCTCGCCCCACTGACCTCTTTGGTGATTCACAAGAGCAACACGCTCTCCTCATCTTGTAAGCTTTCATAATTCCTGCCTTTTCCCTCCAGGGAATAATTTTCCTCTGTGTCTGCCTACTTTTATTTCTACTCCAACCACCGACTTATCAAACATTTAGTTCACGGCTGCTGTATATCAGGCACTATGATATAATGGTCAACAGTCAAAGTTCTTTCTCTCATAGGCTGTTTAGTCTCAGCATGAAGGTGGAGAGAGGAGAGAGGGTAACTAAAAAACACAAGTAAATATAGAACTAGAGACTGCAATAAATATATTATGGAAAGGTAAATGAAATAATAGCACTGGTCACTGGGTGACCTACTCTAAGACACCAGGGAAAATTTCTTGCAGAGAAGACGGACCTGGGTGAAAGGCCTATTGGTCCAGAGTGTGGCACCGTAGGAAATATCAGGAGACAAGAGGGCTGTAGAACAGAGAATGAAAGGAACAGCAGGGTGGGAGGAGCCTGCAGTCAGACCTGGGTCAGCCACACACATAGGCCAGACCTCTGGCCAGCTACTTTAGGCCATAGCAGATCCTGAGGTGGGGGATACGTGATTCTATGTATCCATTCCATCACAAAAAGTGGCTTTTAATGTATGTAAGTTTAAAACTCTGCCATGACATCAGAGGAACCGGGATGGAATTGAACCTGGGAGAGAGATGAATAGATGTGTGACATGACACTGCTGAATGGGATGAGGGGAAAAACCTGATTTAATAACTTTAGGAACCAGTATTTTGTCTAAGTACTGTAAGACTAAAGACAGAAAGAACTGAATACCCACATTATACTCCAGTAGGTAAGGTTTTTTTTTTCTTCATAGACATATGATTTAGCAGTTCTTAAACGACTTTATGTGTATATTAGGGTTGGACAAATAAGCAAGTGTGTTATAGGTATAGATTTCTTACTTTGAGAAAAAGAAGAAACATTGGCATTCTTCGTCCTATCTTTGAAATACTTCTGTAGGTATCTTATTCAAAAATAAAACATTTATTTAAGAAACAGAACAAATGAACAAAGAAAAGAAGAGACAAACAAAAACCGACTCTTAACTGTAGAGAACAAACTGATGGTTACCAGGAACCAGGTAAGTGAGGGAATGGGGAAAATAGGTGAAGAGGTTTAAGAGCACTTATTTGAGCACTAAGTAATGCATAGAATTGTTGAAACACTCTATTGTACACCTGCTACTAATAACACTGTACATTAATATACTGGAATTTAAAAAGTAATTAAGTTTTTAAAAATTCCAACAAAGAAAAAAAAGAGTACACTGATTATGATAAGCACAGAGTAATGCATAGAATTGTTTTGGGTTTTTAATTTTAATTACTGAATCACTGTATTGTATACTTGCATCTAACACTGTATGTTAAAATAAAAGCATGTTCATGATAAAAATAACAAAAATACATAAAAATAAAAAGTTTAAAAATAGATTTTAATCCTCTCCTGAGTACACAGATTTGGTCCAGAGACCAAATCTCCTCTGGCTAAAAGTAGTTGGAAAAACAACTAAATCACAACAATTAAAAATTTAAAAAACTGGAATCTCTGAAAACAATAGGAACTAGATCAACTGAAATTCCAAAGAGGGAAGAGCTTTCATAGGTGAAGTATCCTGGCTTTCTTTCCTGGGCGCATTTGCCAATTTGGGGCTTACACCAGATTTTAAAGCTTTCAGGCAGGAGAAATGAGAACTACAATGAACGCCAGTGAAGGCGAGAGCCACATGGTTCCATTTCTAAGGGCTAAGGAGAAACAGACCTCCCGGGCTCTCAGTGGAATGGAGATGAAGCAGACAGACTTGAGTCATGTTAAATTGAAGACTGGGTTTCAATCCAGTTCAATCCCTAATGGGAACGTACAAGCTAAAAGAGTAGTAAGGATTTCTCATTTCTAAGGCGAGACAGAGAGTGCTAACACTAACTGGTTGCCCAGGGGAAATTCACTTTCCTCTCTACACCTCTTGCTTTCCCGGTTTTGAAAGAGCACCTGCCTCATCAGGGTTTTGCTAGTCATAAAGGAGATAATGCATATGTAATTCTAAAGGCAATATCTTGCATACCGAAGGTGTCAATATTTATTTACTTTTAAGCACAAGGTTTCCTTCCCTCCATCCCACACAAACCCTAGTTTGAGAAGAAATAAGGAGAAAGGAGGAGAAAAGGAAGGTCTCCCTCCAGACATGTGTCCCCTCCTAAGCCCACAGCCGTGGAAGTTACGAACCCTTGGAAGAAAGGAGTTCAGGAAGGCAGTTCATACCATAGGAGGTGGTATGCCAAGAGGAACCCTGGGAGAGGATTCTCCCAATGCAAAGGCCAGGGCCCTTTATATTCTTCTGTAAAGCTGCAGCTCAGGAAAGAAATTTGGTGTGTTTCTTAGGAAAGATAAACTGAGCGAAGGGCCAATGGAAGTAAAGGCACACGAGGCAGCCAGCAACCCCAAGCTGGGCACAAACACAGCTTATGATATGCCAGCAGGTCTGCAGAATCTGATGAGAATCTGATGAGTGGCCGCACCTACACCCCCAGACCTCTGCGGGCCCACACTGACTGCCCTGCTTCCACTCAGCCAGCCTTACTACCGGAAACCCGGGAGATAGGTGAGTAGGCAAAAATCCAGGAACAGCAATCAGCAGCTGGAAAACCTAACTCAAAAATATCCTCCTCCCAAGAGCTACAAATACCACAGAGGCCTGCAGTCGATAAACAAAGGAAGTAAGCAAGGCTTATGTAAGGCCCATGTATCTGTACCAAACGACAGGAAAGAAAAGGCAGATTAATGGTGAGGGTACAATACCCCCGAATGGGAAGACTCAGTTAGTGGTGATGCCAGTTTTCAAGTGACCTTTTAAGAATAAAGCAACACTCAGAAACATTCCAACACAACTCATCGTGACAGTTTA
Organism: Ailurus styani; assembly: GCA_002007465.1. Lineage (NCBI taxonomy): Eukaryota > Metazoa > Chordata > Mammalia > Carnivora > Ailuridae > Ailurus > Ailurus styani. The sequence goes on from LNAC01000429.1 coordinate 14,438, forward strand.
TTAATTTATTTGAGAAATTATAGTGTTGGTGTGGGAAAGTATATCAGCAGAAAAATAGGTAGTTTTGCCTAAGTTGGCTCATGTGCATGGAACTGATTAGAATGAAATCATGTCTTTTTGAATTTATTTAAATGCCTATTTTAAATGGTGGCTGTTTGATAAATGGTCTTGGGCCAATTTCTTATGTGTTAGAAAAAAGTAGTTTTCTTACAACCTAAGATAAATAAAGACAGGATTTATGAATGCATGAAAGTACTTGTGATAGCAACACTCAAAGTCAGACACAAAACCTAGAAGTCATAAAATGAAAGGTTGACTCACTACCTAAAAATTAAAATCTTACATGTGAAGAAAGGTCATTAGTACCTTTTCTGTAAATGCTATTATAAGATGCTAAATTGATCACATGTAATGACCTCCTTTTTGGCCCAAGATCTTTAGAATTTCTGAACATAGAATAAAAAGTATTCCCTAATAATATGCCAAAACAAAGAGGGGAACACCTTCCTCCTGAACAGAAACTGGGGAATCCCAGCCAATGGAAATCAGTCCACCGATGGCAAATGATGTAGAGGCGGCATATTCGTAGTTATTAATCACTGAGGTTTTCCAATAATGATTCGATAAGGATCAAAGATGAAAGTGTACCATTCAATATATTTCCTCCTGAAAGTGCTTTCTTAAATGATTTGTGCCTTGATTAGCATTCTAGTCTTCATTCATGTCCCAGATGAACTTCAGGGGAAAATCTTTCATCCCCCTTTGGAAAATCTTATCAAACCTTTCATTCTGCTCAACAGTCATGTGATTTTTCCAGTCTCCGATGGTACCTGGGAGGAAAAACAAGGAAATTGCATCAGTGAAGATTTCAGGGAAGAGGGGGCATGATGCCTTAGTGGTGTTGGGAGAAACATTTTTTGCACTTTCATTTTTCTCCCCACTAAGGCCTCCACTGACTCCTGCAAACGGCCACGCGCCTTCACTCTCCCACCTCCTGGCAAGCCGGCAATTATGCTGTAGTTGAAGATAATTAGTTCAACACCTCAGCTGGCAGCCACCTGGAAAAGAAGAAAACTCTGGCAACTTAATTACTATTGCATTCCAGGCTAGCATGGGCTCTGGTAGTTTACGGAAGTCCTTTAAAATTTCCATACAATCAGATAGCCATGAGTTAATATTTACTGATGAGGACGCGGATGCTCAGAGAGACTTTGAAAATGTCACCCAATGTCCTACACTTTGGGACGGCTCACCTGTTATTATCCCTCTTTACCCATTGTAGGTGTACAACAGTCTTACTTTAAACTTCTAGACTGGGGCGCCTGGGTGGCTCAGTTCGTTAAACTTCTAGACATGGAGTCCTGATGGCACACAGAGGCTGACAGAAGAAGGCAAGAAAAGAAACACTGACCTTCAAACACACTGAACTGTAAACAAATAACTAAGGAAACTGGAAACACAAACCACAAGAGTGCAGGAGCGCTAAAGCTAGTGCAAATGGCGTCCTGTCCCGTTAGACCTCACGGAAGAGAAGAGTGTGTGTGAGTGCACAATAAACATACAAGGATGTGCTTCACTTCCACAGGCGGTTTGCTCCTTCTAGTTTTCCTCTTAGCCACTTCAGTCTGTCATTTTCGGGTGTGTGAAGAATGGAGGAACACACGACATTTCTCTTTTCAAAGAGAAACAGTTTGCAAGCGCAAGGACCACGGCATTTGAGAAGGGCCTTCGTATCTCCAGCACGTTGGGCTGTGCTGGGCAGAATGGGAAGGCAAGACCCCACCTCAGGTGGGCTCCCAGGTACCAGTGTTTCACATTTTTGAATTGAACAGGAAAAGACATAGGAAGAGATTAAATGAAGGAAATACTAATTTAAGGAAATCAAAGCAAATATTTCTTGCTACTTGACATAGAGGCATAGAACCCTATGATCGAGTGCAAAATTTGTCTCTAATTCTATATTATTATAGATTTTCCATGTATTAAGTTAGAACATGCAAAAATATCATTTAGAATGATTATATAAAATAAAAAAATATTTTAACGTGTTCAAATGTATCAGTTATATAAGGATTCATTCATTTAAAATACCACTCATCAGAAGTATGAGATATTGAGACAAATTAGATATTCCTACACATTTTTGTGATGTAAGAATCTGGTTTACTAGAGGACACATGAGAGTCCTGCCCAAGAACCAAAGGACAGCGAATGTGTGTTCTTCAGTCAGCCCTGGAGGAGCATTAAGTTAAATCAGGGAGATGGAAGAGCAGCCAGTGATGGCCAGGAAACCCGTCATGACCTCCCTGTCACGTGCTGAGCCCATGCTAATGAGGGGAAGCAGTCTAACACTAAATGTGCATCCATTTTGTGGCAGACATTGTGGTAGGTATCGGTAGATTTTCAGGGGGCCACCGAGAAGACCTTGTGATTGTAGGATACTCATCAGATTCATTCAGGGAACAAATAATATAGTCTCTTGAAGACCATCAAGAAGAAATCATAGAAAATTATCTGTCTAGAGAAATGAACAGGCCCATGAGGGCTCTATGTTAGGAAAGTGTACCAACAAGTTTAGAAGCTACTCTCTAGTTCACTGGTACCATAGTGCAACATGGTCACTCACTGTTCAACCTCACCTTTGGAAAGGAAATGAACATTTACCCTCTGCCCAAGTTCAGAGGCTATTACATTGTCAAACATTTGGGTTCATTTAGGAACACTTATATTTCATTTTATCTGTGTTAACTCAGCAAGTATATGGGGAGTAGGTACCATATGTCTGATGCTGCCCATGCAGTGGTGCAAGGGCACAGAGGCACAACAGGGATTCGGTGCTGGGAATTCAGTACACAAACCTATGGGCAGAGCGTAATTATATGACAGAATTCAGAGAAAGTCTCAATGGAAATGACAAATTTGTTCTGGGAATTAAAGCAAAACCTAGCATTTTCTAGATAGCCAAAGTGAAGGGGTGGAGTCCAGACAAAAGAAAGAATATATGCAATGTTAGGGTTGCATGGAGGGTGTGAGATTTCAGGTCACAGGACTATCAGAATTTGACTTTCCCTGGAGGAGTTTCACAGGCAGAAACCTGGGATGAGAAAGAGGGGAGAAGAGGCCGGAGGCATTGGAGAGGCCATAGTGTGAGTAAGGAGACAAGGCTGCCCATGGACCTGAATCTCTCCTTGGTAGGTGATATGGACTCAACAAGAGAGTCTAGGCTTGGTGTCATGAGCTTGGGGCAGGTGTAACCGAAACCAGTGACAAATACTCAGAGGGTGGCCACCCTTAGGCTTGCCTGCCTTTCAGCTCTTTATCTTCTTTCCTGCTTAGAGATCCCTGGTAGTGGTCTGGCAGCAGTGCCCAGCCCCCTTCCAGTAAAGATCCTGATTGATCCAAGATCCTCATGGCAATCCCATTGTCGTCTATAAGACATTCACCTAGGGTGGTCACATGACCCACTTGTGGCACTGAAACAGAAAGATGAAGTCAAACAGAAGTTTAAAAGAGTGATTTTCCTCCTAGTCACAAGATGGGAGCAAAGCAAGGCAAGGAAGTCCTTCTTCTCCCACTTCCCTGTCATACATGCTATCATCTGAGGACATGACTTTGGAGCTACAACTACCATCCTGCTACTAGGAGGGGAGACATTGTTGCCACACTAAATATGATAGGAAGGAAAGGCAGAAAATGCCTGGGACATTCACGACATGCTGGAGTTGCCACAACCAGCACCAGGATAGCTTGCCTCTGGGATTCAGTCAATAAGTAACAGAAATTCTTCTGTTTTAAGGTGTTCATAGTTGACTATCGTGGGAGCTGGATTCCTTCTTATCATACACAGATGTTAACATTTAATTTTTCTTGCAGTGCTTAACCATACACAGTACAGATAAGATTAAAGTTTCCCATGAGATGCATCCCAGAATGATGAAGATGACATCAAGAATGTTACTAGAATCAGTAATGCAGAAAATAGATTTCATGATCCATGAAAGAGCAACCAAGAATCTGGCTCACAATAGTCAAACATGTGCATGCCCACGTAGATAAACAGACAATAGCTCACACAGGCAGTTTTTGAAAAGAGAGCTCCAGTTAATTAATTGTAAATGACAACCTGGTAAACAGAGTACAGGAGTGATAGAAGAAAAATGACTCCTGTACACTTAATCTGGGATCTCAAATTTGAAATTGTTTTGGGGTGTTCTGCCCAGGAACCATCATTTCATTCGGCCAGGCTGCCTTACAGCTGCCACGAAGTCCCTGATGTCATGTTTCTCACCTTCTTCATCTCCTCATATGTCATGAACTGAATGTTGAAGAGGCTTCTGTGCTCATACCAACCTTTGATGTGGTCAAACCAAAGGCTTCCCATCACGGTGGGGAAAAACAGATACATATTTAGGTAAATATGTTGAACAGGTTGAAAATAAGCTACAGTTGTGGGAGGTGCAGGAATCTTTAGTAACAAAGAAGGAAAAGGACTTGTTGCTAGATTTCAAATTTCCCCTAACACCTGATTACGGGAGAGCTATCCACGTTCCCCTAGGAAACAATTACACGAACTCAAGGAGCAATCAGTCTCTTAAAAATGCATTTCATATACACAGAAAATCATCTTCCCATGGGGAGAGAAAAGCCAAAACCGGAAAACAGAAGGAGTCCTCCTTTGTTGCTCCTTCCCCTGTCCCCAAAGACACATAGAGCTATTTCCCTGCTGCATGCAACATGAAGGCTCCCTGATGAGTCACTTGAGCTCCGCACAGAGACAAATGTTAGTTAACTCTCCTGTTCTAGATCATCATCTCTACCTCTGCAGGCCTTTCTCCTGTGCAAACAGCCACACTGGCTCCTCAGGAAAGAATTCGTGGGGCACCTGGCTGCCTCCTAGGATAGAGTATGCAACATTTGATCACGGGGTTGTGAGTTCAAGCCCCACATTGGGCATAGAGATTACTTAAAAAATAAATAAAAATTTAATTTAAAAAATTTTTTTAAAAAAGAAAAAAATGTGGAACAGAACTTTGTCAAATAGAGCTCCTGAAAACTGTATGTTCATGAATCCCCATTTCCATGGTGAGATGTGAATATTTTCTGGTGATATAACTAACTTGACAGTCTCCCAAGGGGGAGCAGGAGTAAGCAAAATTTGTAACATCGGCAGGTCATGGTCATCCAAGACAACGCTACCAACTGGCTTGATACATTGATTACTTACTCCCATTCGACACTATTTCATCATCCTCTCTCTGCCAAATTCACGAAGCTTAAAAATTTACCACAGGACACCAAACGAATTATGTATGCTATAAATTTTAGTTACCTCTTCCATCGAGAAATTGTTTCATGAATTCCTCAAAGGTACCTGTAAATTGTAACGTCACATTTGTTGCAAAGTGAAAATATGAGCACATAACATCCTTAGGGTTTCTGTATACATAAATAATCTGGAAAGAAAGGAGATATTCATTATTTCTGATCCTTTCATTCTCTCATATTTTTACCTAATACCTTCCAATCGGATGAAGCCTATTGTCTTAAATTTACACTTTCCTAATCATGTCATATATATATTCAGTCTTCTTTGTATTTTGGGTTTCCCCTTCTCAGCCATGCCTCTCCCTTTACGATTGGCCTAGTGACTACCAATTACTTCTCGAGACACACCTCACATGGTACCTCTTCTTAACCCACCCAGACAGAGAGCAACAATAGTCTCTTGTCCCTGCAGCAACAAGCTCACACATGTGACAATGCCCCACAGCTATACAATTACATAACAATAGGAAAAACTTACTACGATATTTTCAAATCATCTTAGAAAATCTAGAGTGTGTTTTTTCATCCTTCAGCATACGGCTTACGTAGTTCTTATTTATTCATCTTCATAGTGTAAAGTGCAAGTACTTTGCATACAGTAGCTACTTCAGTATTTTTTGCATTGAAGGAATACAGGATTCATTTTAAAAGTTGTTAATTTTAACCAATCAGAACACATATGTTCATAAAACACCTAAGCAACGCAATGACGTTAGAATATAAAAATATTATCAATCTCTGTCCAACCCACATTTAAGTGACTTATTTGCTGGGTGAACAGAACATTCAGGGACCCTGGCTAAGACCGAAGGCTTGTGTCTTCATTGTGAAATGGCATGTATATATTTTGTGACCCCTTTGGGAAGCATCTAGGAAAGCTTTCATTCACCTACTGCCTCTCTGCACATTGCCTGGAGCCAACCTTAAGCTAGGCCATGAGAAGATGGATGTCAGCCCTGAGTGGCCACACTGCACTGGAAATAGAGCCCTTCAGCCATGGTGTTTACCTGATATCAACAAAGTGGCTGATAATACCGAACAACTGTCAATAGTGGTTGATATCTCCATAATGAAATAAAAGATCCCCCTAAACATGAAGAAAGAAGTTCTTTTCATTCCCTTGCTGTGGCTCTTCATGTCTCCTGCTTTGCCTTTGAAAATGTCTTCTTGTCATTAACCTATATGCTTAGAGAAGTAAGAAGTGACCTAGGCACAATAGTACAACTGATGCCGCTTATGTGGCCTTATGTGTCACTTAATGACACATGTCCTGATCCTAACCCTCTTAGATAGATAGTGATACATTTATTAATACAGGGAACCTGTATTAAGATTTGAAGATAAAATCAAAATGCCATTAGGATATGTGAGTTCATATTTGGATAATAGAGTCCATAGAGATATTTGAGATCTCTACAGACATAATATAGGAAATGGTAAATAGCCAGTTTATAGCAATCTAGAATTAAAGGGAGAAATCACCTACATATACATAGTATTTAAAGTTAGGTGGTTAGGTAATATACAATAGGGATTCACAGCAGAAGGAGAAGAGGAGCAGGCCAGGCCAAAGAGCTGGGAATCATCAGCTCTCAGAGATTAGACAGAGAAGGACAAGCCAGTAAAAAAGGGAGGAGCAGTGTCCCGGAAAGCCATGGATAAGGTAGAGACAACCTCAATCAACATTTCCTAAACAGTAGAGGTATCACCTTTCTCACTAAACACCAAAGCCCAAGATGAGAGTCAAACAGGTTAGGTTAACTCATCATGACAATGTTGTCAAGGACTTAAGAGTCTCCCACTTCTCTACTCTGACATGTTCACCCTACTCCATGTGCCAGATGGCTACCACTTTTCATCCCCATGGTCTCTTTGAAGAGTGAAGAAACTTTTTGTGAGAAAACATGGAAGACACTTCTTCCCTTTAGTTGTTGCCATAAGGATGTCCCTTACCTGTGCTTGAATAAATCACTGCAACCTTCCTGGCACCAAACCCTGAACTTGGACCAACCAAAGGGTACCCTTCTCCCCACCCTAGAGATGAAAGTATCAAGCCTGAAGTGCATAGAGGATACAAATCCAAGTACAATGGGAGTTCTGATGACATGAAATGTGTGGAGAGGGAATGGTCATGGGGTTGGAATCTATCAGTATCTGCTCTAAGTGTCCACTGAGACAGGCTGAAAACCTGGAACGTGGTGGTGTCTGGAACACCAGGAAAAGAAAATGCTTAAAGAGGTAAAAAGTGATCAACTACATCAGAGGCCAGTGGTAGGCCAAGAAAATGATAAGAAACGATTCCTGCATTTGGAAAATGTAAAAAAAATAAGTAACATTGACATTCAGGATTCAATGAAAGAGCTAAATTGTTTTAAGACCTTTCCTTCAAACTGGAAATGAAAGGCTGTAGTTGAAAATTGAAATGGAGCAAGGGAAATTTTGTTTTACTGTAAAAATGTGCCATGTGAAAACTTGGTTACGGGCCAAATGGAATGATCCTGTAATCACAAGGAAATTGGAGATGAATGAAAAAAAGAAATTTTATTGTTCAAGCAAAATCTTTGACAATAGAGCAAGTTTCTCAACAGTGGCACCATGGACATTTTTCCCAGATAATCTGCTACAAGGGCGACCTTGAGCATCACAGGGCATTTAACAACATGCTGGGCCTCAACCCACTAAAGACCAGCAGCATCACCACCCTAGCCAAAAATGCTCCAAATAGTCCCAATATCCTGTGGGAGGAAAAATGCCTTCCATTTGTGAAACAGTGGGGTAGATAAAGGGAATCCAAAAAGGGATCAAACCATGAGTGGAGGGGCAGCCAGGTAATGAGAACAGAATTGGTCAACACATCCCACTTTTCTTCTTAAGGAGGAAAGGCAGTGAGTGGCGGTTTCTGATGTGGAGGTCATTGACTGGGAATGGGTTTTGGGGAGCCATTTACTGAGATAGGTGGAGCAGAATGCTATTGAGGTTTGAGAAGACAGAAGACAATAGCAAACAGTCATTTTGGAAAGTGGGGAAGCAAAACATTTAAAAAGGAAAATTGGAGAATCGAGGCCATAAGAGTAAAAAGAAGATACAATTTTTAAATGTATTGATTTTTTCCTACCACACTACCAGATTCATGAACTCAGGTACAAATATACAAGTATTGGGTTTCACCAGAATTAGGGGTTGGCAGCTGATCATAATAGAGTTGAATGGAGCAAGGGAATTTAGACAAAAAGGATTTGAACGTAAACTATGGAGTCGTTGGTAGATGCAGAGAAGTTGAAGATACGAATGAGAGAGTGTTGAGAGAGAGTGGAGAAGTACAGGGGCGGGGACTAGAGATCTGAATGTGGTGACCAGTCACTATGAGGGACACCTGAAAGGAGTGGCGAGCAAAGGAGGCAGCTCTCAGACAACAAGGTGCTTCAAGTCAGGATTCAAGTTAGGGCAATTACTGGTGATCCCTTTGTTCCTTCACTCAACTCTGATACTCTCTGGACACCGGACACTGTTTTGTGCACAGCAAACTCCATCTCTCATGGGTTTACACTCTGGCCATAAACGGACAATAAATAAACAACTAAGTATGTATTACAGCAGATAGCATATGGTGTCATAACTAAAGGCAGGTTTATAACACAGTATAAACACCGGAGGTTAGTGGAGGAAAAGGTCTTTGGAGGTGATGTCAACACCGAGAGGTCTGGCAGGACTAGGGGTATGGAAGGCCAGTGCCGAGCCTGAGGGGTCAATGGGAAGGAGGCAATCCGGCACTAGCATGACCCTCAGAGTGAGTGCCTCCTTCCCGCTGACCCCTCTGGGACAGTTTGGCTCACCCTTGTCTGGCGCTAACAGATCACCACTCACATCAACACTGAAATAATCCCCTGAGTGACAGGAGTGCTGGTAGAGAGGAAGGTAATGAGTCAAGAGCTGAAATTATCAATGGGTAGAGGTGACCGATCCAGGGAGAGGGAGAGAGAATCCCTCAGTAGAGATGAATGATTTCCTCTGAGGTTCCCTTGGAATTCCAAGGAACTAGGTACATTTGAAAAGAAAGCATTTGAGAAAATACAGCATCCATTCCTGATTAAAACTCTTCGAAATATCAAGATAGAGGGAACATTCCTCAACTTCATAAAATCTATCTATCAAAAACCCACAGTGAATATCATTCTCAATGGGGAAAAACTGACAGCCTTCTCAATGAGATCAGGAACACAAGGATGCCCACTCTTACCACTGTTGTTCAACATAGTACTAGAAGTCCCAACAACAGCAATCAGACAACAAAAAGAAATAAAAGGTATTCAAATTGGCAAAGAAGAAGTCAAACTCTCTCTCTTCGCAGACGACATGATACTTTATATGGAAAACCCAAAAGACTTCACCCCCAAACTACTAGAACTCATACAGCAATTCAGTAATGTGTCAGGATACAAAATCAATGCACAGAAATCAGTTGCTTTCTTATACACTAGCAATGAAAATATAGAAAGGGAAATTAGAGAATTGATTCCATTTACTATAGCACCAAGAACCATAAGATACCTTGGAATAAACTTAACCAAAGAGGTAAAGGATCTGTACTCGAGGAACTACAGAACACTCGTGAAAGAAATTGAAGAAGATACAGAAAGATGGAAAAGCATTCCATGCTCCTAGATCAGAAGAATAAACATTGTTAAAATGTCTATACTGCCCAGAGTAATCTATACTTTCAGTGCCATCCCCATCAAAATTCCACCCGCATTTTTCAAAGTGCTGGAACAAAAGATCCTAAAATTTGTATGGAACCAGAAAAGACCCCCAATTGCTAAGGAAATGTTGAAAAAGAAAAACAATGCTGGGGGCATCACGTTGCCTGATTTCAAGCTTTACTACAAAGATGTGATCACCAAGACAGCATGGTATTGGCACAAAAACAGACACATAGACCAATGGAACAGAGTGGAGAGTCCAGATACGGATCTTCAACTTTATGGTCAAATAATCTTTGACAAAGCAGGAAAAAATATCCAGTGGAAAAAAGACAGTCTCTTCAATAAATGGTGCTGGGAAAACTGGACAGCTATGTATAGAAGAATGATACTTGACCATTCTCTCACACCATACACAAAGATAAACTTGAAATGGATGAAAGACCTCAATGAGGCAGGAATCTATCAAAATTCTAGAGGAGAACATAGGCAGTAACCTCTTTGACATTTGTCACAGCAAATTCTTTCAAAACATGCCTCCAAAGGCAAAGGAAACAAAAATGAAAAAGAACTTTTGGGATTTCATCAAGATAAAAAGCTTCTGCACAGCAAACAGTCAACAAAACAAAGAGGCAACCCACGGAATGGGAGAAGATATTCACAAACGACACTACAAAGGGCTGATATCCAAGATCTATAAAGAACTTCTCAAGCTCAATGCCCCCCAAAACAGATAATCATATCAAAAAATGGGCAGAAGATCTCCAAAAGACACTTCTCCAAAGAAGACATACAAATGGATAACAGACACATGGAAAAATGTTCATCATCACTAGCCTTTGGGGAAATTCAAATCAAGACCACATTGAAATATCATCTTACACCAGTTAGAATGGCCAAAATCAACAAGACAGGAAACAACAAATGTTGGAGAGGATGTGGAGAAAGGAGAACCCTCTTTCACTGTTGGTGGGAATGCAATTTGGTGCAGCCACTTTGGAAAACACTGTGAAGATTCCTCAAAAAATTAAGAATAGAGCTACCCTATGACCCTCCAATTGCACTACTGGGTATTTACCCCCAAAGACACAGATGTAGTGAAAAGAAGGGCCATATGTACCCCAATGTGCATAGAGAAATGTCCACAATCGCCAAACTGTGGAAAGAGCCGAGATGCCCCTTAATAGATGAATGGATAAAGAAGATGTGGTCCATGTATACAATGGAATATTACTCAGCCATCAGAAAGGATGAATACCCATCTTTTATATCAACATGGACGGGTCTAAAGGAGATTATGCTGAGTGAAATAAATCAAGCAGAGAAAGTCAATTATCATATGGTTCCACTTACTTGTGGAACATAAGTAATAAAATGGAGGACTCTAGGAGAAGGAAAGGAAAACTGAATTGGGGTAAATCGGAAGGGGAGACGAACCATGAGAGACTGTGGACTCTGAGAAACAAACTGAGGGTTATGGAGGGGAGAGGGGGGTGATGGGTATTAAGGAGGGCAGGTACTGCATGGAGCACTGGGTGTGGTGCATAAACAATGAATCTTGGATCACTGAAAAAATAAAATAAAATAAATTTTTAAAAAATTTTAAAAAAAGAAAGTAGGCAGAATAGGTGAAGTGTGAAAAGGAAAGAGGGAGGGCATACAGAGCAAAGAGAAGGAATTGCTAGCATTTTATATATACTTGCTAATACAGCTGATTCAAAAATGAAAGAGTATATATTATAGATGATATAACATACTCTATAAAGTAAATTGAATGCATACATATTTACTCTTTCATTTTTTAATGGCTGCATTACTTGTATAATCAGAAAACAAAGGGTGCAAGATATAAATCTGATATTATAAGATAATAAAATAGCTATTGACAATTAAAGTAAAGGGGTGCCTGAGTGGCTTAGTTGGTTTAGCATCTGCCTTCAGCCCAGGTCATGATCCCAGGATCCTGGGATTAAGCCCCGCATGGGCGTGGGGGGTGTCCCTGCTCAGCAGGGAGACTGCTTCTCCCTCTGCCTGCTGCTTCCCCTGATTGTGTTCTCGCTCTCTCAAATAAATAAATGAAGTCTTAAAAAAATAAAAAAAGAAAATTAAAATATGTAGAATGTTACATTTGCAAACAGCTGAATGAGTGTACAGTGTTGATGTCATGAAATGAAATGAAATAATGAAAAAGAGCAGCAGTCAGAGTCCATTTCCTACTTTGGCTTTTTTGTTCTTCAGCCCACTTGGAACCAAGTACTATGAGAGGTGGGTAGAGAAGAGACGAGGTGATGGTCTTCCCCCCAAATCGGTTTTTCTAATATTGTACTCAGGGAAGGGGATTCGATCAACGGTTTCCAGTTTTCCAATGCCTTTGTGATGTTCCTCAAAATAAATCAAACTTAATAACTGCTGCAACCAGATGGTTCCTGTAAAAGAAATAGTTTTGTTTTTGATGATGATCCAAAATGGAGATAGATGTGTCATCAGTTTTTTTAATCAGAGGTTTTACTATAATAATATAATAAGTACAATGGTAATTTCATCTGAATGGAATTGTTAATATATCTAAAGTGCAGTATGGGTGAAAGAAAACAAACGTGGGCTTCCTTTTTCTGTTTCAGGAGATGCTCCATTTGAAACTCCATGGGCATTTGTCGCACAAATTTATTCTTTGACTCTTCTGTATTTTCTTCTGCTTTATATACGGAACTTTTTTTTTTTTTTCAGTGATCCAAGATTCATTGTTTATGCACCACACCCAGTGCTCCATGCAATACCTGCCCTCCTTAGTACCCACCCCCAGGCTTTTAAATGATCTATGCCTGCCTCTCTGTTTCCTTCCCCAACCCCCACTCTTAGAACATGAACCCAAATAGGCAAAGGAAAAGGAATTCCACTTAAGGAGCCACTTTCCAGCTTTCCCCGCTTCCCCATGTTTCCTTCTGTGCCCCTGATCTCCATTTCAGGAAACAGTATTCATTATAAATTCATAGAGGAGGCACTGGGACACCCACATGGAGACAGGAAGGGAAAGACAATGCTGAATTTGCACTTTTCCCTCTAAGTGGGATGTGACAAATGCTTACGAGGATTATGTCACCTAATTCCACTTAGAGTGGACATTTGTCACAAAATATGTGGGTGTAATTGCCTGGTTTAGTTTCCTTACACTTCATTTGCATGCTTTGTATATGGAACTATTAAGGTTTAAAATGGACCTCATATAGGTCATGCTTCTGACATACCCAGGCAATGCTTTAAAAAAAACTTACCACAGCAAAAAGTCACAAGTCCCAGAAGGATTCAAATCAACTTCTGAAATGAGAAAACCCACGGGCCCCTTATCGGTTCCCATCCTAGGCTTCCTTCCTAAGGCCATCCGATCACCCATGCTAAGCAGCAGCACCCAGTGAGCAAGATCATTGTTGGGCATACACCCCTTGAGGGCATGTGCAGGTGGTGTGCACCAATCTGGCTTCCCAGGACCTTAATATTGGTGGTGTAGTCCTCCAGTATTGCCTAGGGAAGACCAAGGCCACATAGGCCTTTGTGTTATCACAGCTGTTGCTCAAACTCAATGAAAACTCTTTGTTAGGAAGCTCTAAATGGCTTTCTTACGTTCTTTCACCTTCCCAACTTCAGGGTAGCTGAGAAGTTATCTAGCATGTCACAGTTCTGTAGAGACTCAATAGCAGAATGCCAAATCTCTGCTCAGATTCAAAAATTCAAATGTTTTCAGCTTCTCCCACTCCCCCTTTCTTTTTTTTTTCTTTTTCTTTCTTTCTTTTTTTTTTTTTAGATTTTATTTGTTTATTTGAGAGAGAGAGAGAGTGAGAAAGAAATCACAACCTGGAGGGAACCGTAGAGGCAGAAGCAGACTCCCCACTGAGCAGGGAGCCCAATGCAGAACTTGATCTCCGGACCCTGGGATCATGACTTGAGCTGAAGCCAGACGCTTAAATGACTGAGCTACCCAGGTGCCCATCCCACTCCCCCTTTCACACTGTGTCCTGCCCACTTTCTTTCTTTCATTCTTCTCTTTCTTCCTTTCTTGTTTTTCTTCTTTCCTTCCTTCCTTCCTTCCTTCCTTCCTTTCTTCCTTTCTTGTTTTTCTTCTTTCCTTCCTTCCTTCCTTCCTTCCTTCCTTCCTTCCTTCCTTCTTCCTTCCTTCCTTCCTTCCTTCCCTGGCCACAATCTGCTACAGGCTTGCCAGATGCAGGACATCAGGTGGGCACTCTCTAAGAACGCTATGGATGACATTAGTCAGGGAGAGGGTAGCTCCCAGGGGGAGGATTCAGTGAGTGGTTCCCAGTGAACTTCCAGTAAGTCTGTGTGAGAGGCCCTCATTGGGATTGAGTCCAGTGACCTGTGTGAAGATCTGAAGGATGCCCAGGCTGAGAAGATCAAACAAGAGATGAATACACTGCAGCAGAAGCTGAATGAGCAGCAGAGTGTACTCCAGCATATAGCTGCCCCTAACGTGAAAGCCTTGGAAAAGATGGAAAGAGTCTGAGACAAGTTCCAGGAGACCTCAGATGCTTTGGGGGAAGCCCCAAAGCAAGCCAAGAAAGCCAAGCAGGAATTCAAACAGATCAAGAAGGAGCACTTTGAGTGCCTCAATTCTTGCTTTGAATCTGTGGCCACCAACATAAATGAGATCTACAAGCCAGATTTGGCAACAGAGTGCCCAGGCACTTCTGGGGCCTGAGAACCCCGAGGAGCCCTACTGGGACAGCACCAACTACAACTGCATGGCTCCTGGCAAATGCTTCTGGTCTGTGGACAACTTGTCATGGGGGTAGAACAGTGGCAGCTCAGGCCTTGCCACAACTACAACTAGAAGCCAGCCTCCTTCTTCATCCTGGATGAGATCAATGCTGCCCTGAATAACACCAGCATTGCCAAGGTGGCAAATTACATCAAGGAGCAATCAACCTGCCACTTCCAGGCCATCGTCATCTCTCTCAAGGAAGAGCTCTACACCAAGGCTGAGAGCCTCCTTGCAGTCTACCCTGAGCAAGGGAACTATGTGAGCAGCAAAGTCCCGACCTTCCACCTCACCAAGTACCCAGATGCCACCCCAAACCCCCATGAACAGGAGCAATAATTCTGCCCTCCTGCCCTGTCTGGATCCCTAACCTGCCTGTCTCCCAGACTCTGGATATTTAGCCACCAACCTTCCTCTACCTCTTGTCCCTATTTGCTATAGTCATGGGATTCAGGCACTGGTGTCAAGTACCAAGTAGAACAGAGGTGATATTATAATATATAAAGTGATATAATGTATATAATATAATATGTTATATAATACATATCATTTTATATATAATAATTGTATTATTACATAATATATTATATTATATAATATATTATTATAACTATATAATTATTGTTATAATTATATATTATAATTTTTGAGTATGTATTAGAAATATGTATAATTAGCACATCAAATCTGTGGTTTTGCGACATATATATAATATATTATATCGTATATAATAAATCATATAATAAATATATTATAATATATAATAAATTATATATTATATAATTTATAATAAATTATATAAAATTTATAATAAACTATATATAATTTATATTGAGTTATATATATTACATTATATATTATATATAACATTGAGTTATATATATTATATATAACATTGAGTTATATATATTATATATAACATTGAGTTATATATATAAAACAAAGAATCTTCATTGAAATTATATATAATAAATTATATCTATTATAATTATATAATATATTATTATAATTATGTATTATATATATATATACATACACATATATATAATATAAGCCTTCATGCCTAGACCCCTGAGAGCTCTGATCCCAATTGTTATGGACAGAAGGAGCCTCTAAATCTGGGAGATGCTAAATGCCATGGTTATTGAAAAAGTTCCAGAGCACCAATAGGATTTACCTGGTAAGTGAAGGGCCTAAGGAAGCCTCTAGCTTCAAACATGTATGGTATCCAGGTGCCTGGGCCCCAAACTGGGCTGTGAGGAAGTAGGGGAGAGGTAGCCTGGGCCACATCCCGGCCGAATGTGTGTGAGGTTCCCTTTGGGAACTGTGTCAGCTGCAGGAACTGTGCAGAGGAAGCACAGCCTCCTGCCATGAGGTCAGCATTTGCTCGTTCAGATACACTGTCAGACCATCACCTTGTCCTGATTGTCTACTGCATTCTTTGTTTTGTAAATTGGAACTGCAATCAGTTCTAATTACTCAAGTGTCCCATGAATCCATTCTCTAAGACATAGATTTATAAGGAGATCTAGCCCCGTTTGACTATCATTGGCTGTCCCTCTCAAACTGCTGTTTTGTATGCTAGACTCTTTTAAGACGTTGATATATGAGTTCATTGAAACTATTATAGTGTATTTAATATAAATGGTATATTGAGTCGTTCTGCAATTTGCTTGCTTTACTTAACATTGTTTTTGAGATCTCTGCATGTTGTTTTTGCTAAATGTAGTTTCAACTCATCCTTTGCAGCTGCCAAATAGTGTGTCATCATATGACTCTATCACATCTTACCCGTTACTTTTGTGATAACTAGTTAAGACTGTTTTCTTCTTTTGCTATTACCAAACATGACACAGGAACATTGTGTGCATGTGTGAGTGGATGTGTGAGTGTGTGTGTGTGTATGAGTTTATCAAGTGTTGCTTCCGTGAAGTTCAATATAGAGCCATAGGTTATTTATATATTTTGTTTTAAATAGACTTCTAAATTGCCCTCCTGTACTGTTTACTCAATATTTTTCTTGAGGTTGACTTAGGTGTAACATTGTTATCTACTTCTGTTTCATCATAAGTAGTGATAGCTGCAAAACCACAGATTTGATGTGCTGATTATACATATTTCTAACACATACTAAAAGGTATAACTCAAAAAAATTTTCTGTACAGCAAAGAAAACTATCAACAAAATGAAAGGGCAGCCTATTTAAAGGGAAAGATATTTATAAATCATTTATCAAATAAGGGGCTAATATCAAAATATATCAAAAACTCAGGATGCTTGGTGGCTCAGTCAGTTAAGCGTCCGCCTTTGAATCAGGTCATGGTCCTGGGATTGAGCCCCACATCTGGCTCCTTGCTCAGGAGGGAGCCTGCTACTCCCTCTGCCTACTGCTCCCCGCCCCCCGGCTTGTGCTCTCTCTCTTTCTCTCCGACAAATAAATAAAATCTTTGTGTGTGTGTGTGTGTGTGTGTGTGTGTATCTCAAGAGCTCATACAACACAATAGCAAAAATAACAAAACCCAATTAAACATAGGCAAAGGCTGTGAATAGACGTGCATGTATAAATATATACACACATATAGATGTCTATATGCATTATACACCTGTCTGTGTTTCCGTTTCTGACCTGAGTGCTACGGCAAAAGAGGACCCAAATAGTTGGGGATTATTACACACTATGATAATTAGTATAAGTTAATTTTCCTCCTTCTCATGCACTTGGTTATTAAATATGACTTCAACTCTATGTCCAAAGTAGCTGCCTAAATGGTAAATATTTCTGCATCCTTTCCAAGCCCACTTTGGCAACTTAGTGTTTGATAGGGTGTCTTCAACATAGCTACTTCAGTATTTTCTCCATTTCCTTGCCCACATCAAAAACAACTTCTAGGGACACCTGGGTGGCTCAGTTAGTTAATCGTCTGCCTTTGGATCAGGTCATGATCGCAGGGTCCTGGGATTGAGTTCTGCATTGGACTCCCTGATCAGCAGGGAGCCCGCTTCTCTCTCTGCTTGCTGCTCTCCCTGCTTGTGTTCTCTCTGACAAATAAATAAGTAATCTTTAAAAAAAATAATTTATAGCTACATTGTAAAAGACCTATTTCATAAGATTTTAAATTCAGTTGATACTATAATATCCCATAGATTAAGTGTATATGTCCTTATAGAATACTACTAAAAAGACAGAGTTCCCACATTATAAAAGTATCATTTTATTTCTTAGATTAACTAATAGAATAGAGAACTCACCAGATTTGGGGTATGTGATTATGAAGACATCATCTTCTCTGATTTCAAAATCATCTAAATTTTCTACAAAGCCAATATCAAGTGCTGAACAACAACAAAAAAATCCTTTAAATTTGAATAAAAATCTCTCCATGTCTTCCGTACTTCAGTCACCTGCAAAAGAGAGACAAAATGATTTGAAAGATTCAGTAAAGTTTTATGGTCTCTTCCCTTCAGTATCTTCAGTTGTTGGCCATATACTGGAGAGAAGAAATTGATATCTTGTTTTCTTCACAAGCATGGAAAACTGGCTTGTTCTGAAGTCTATTGTCCTGGATTCCGGGTGTGTGGACTTTGGTCCATTGCCAGGAGCCACTTATTCATGGACTAGAGGTTAGGTTTATGTGTGTGTGCTCCATTTTTATAGCTACAGGGAAAATGGTTTAAAAATAATTTTTGTAGGGGCTCCTGGGTGGCTCAGTTGGTTAAGCGGCTGCCTTCGGCTCAGGTCCTGATCCCAAAGTCCTGGGATCGAGCACCACATTGGGCTCCTTCCTCAGTAGGAAGCCTGCTTCTCCCTCTCCCTCTGCCCGCTGCTCCACCTGCTTGTGCTCTCTGTCTCTCTTTCTCTGTCAAATAAATAAAAAATAAAAATTTTTAAAAACTAATAATTTTTGTAGTTGCAAAAAAGATACTTTAATCAGAAAGCATACATATATATGTATATACACACACACATACAAATGAACATGCAAGTTGGACTTGAACAGGCTTCAGAAACACTTGTCTCCCACCACTCCTTCATTACCTGGGCTTTTTTCCCCCTGTAACTAAGTACAATGTATTAGCTTTTAGCAAGTTTCTACACGCTTTTCGTTATATTCTTTGTGGGTGGGAGTTATCTATTCATACCTTTGGTAACTTTAAATTTTGTTTTATTTCTTAACGTGTAACTTGTTTAGAATAATTGGGGTAGTACAAGCATGAATTCACAAACATGACTGTCTTCGAGGAAGCCTGACAAACTGCATGTGAGCAATTCAGTTCCCCATAATAATAAAATGAACAAGGCACAAAGTAAAAGTCTGAGAGAAAACACTCAAATAATGGTTGATACACAGAAAGTGCAAACTCAGCCTCATGAGTCATCATGTATGTATATATTTTGCCTTTCATTATTATCCCTCACTAACTATATGGAAGATAATCTACTTTGATGCTGTGATGGTAACTTTGAGGTTACCATTGACTTGGGGGTTCTTCCAGATGACTCTGAAGTATCTTTTTTCTGTTTCCCAAAGTAGTTCAACATAGGAACAGCTGACAAAATAAGAGCTTCAGAATCACATAATTTGAAAGCAATTCCAGGATGCCCCATTATATGCTCCATTTATTTGTCCCATTATAAGACAAAGGGAAATAAGAAATATTTAAAATATATTTTCATGGTCACACTGTTACTAGAAAAGAGAGGATTGATAGTCTCTCTTTACAAAGGAAGATTTGGGAAAGCTGCAGATTAGTTGGAATCATCAACATGAAGTCACATCCAGGGAAGAAATGGGGGAACAGAGAGGGAAGGGTAGAGGAAGAGAGAGAGGAGATAAGATATTCAGTCACTAGAGTTATTTCAGGTTTCTCATATTTGCCATCCTCAGCGTTCAAAGAAGCAAACTAACTTACAGCTCCATACCCATTGGGCTCTAATATTAACTTCCATTATGAAGAAGCACTGGCTCCCTAACAGTAGCCAATTCCATGTCTTGGAATCAAACAATAGCAATAACAATATTGTTATTGTAAAAAAAAAACAATTAACAGTGAGCCTTAACATCTTGATCTTTTCATGAAGTAAACATAATTCTACCATCTTATATTCTACTTCTATTAGATCCTACTATAATTACTATCATGGTGAATTATAACTTTCTTTTAGTATATGTTCCTAAATCTCTAAATAAATATTTGGAATCATAAAATGGCTCAGTTTATTGGAAATCAAAGCAAAAGAAGGGCAGGATAATCTTGCTTCATGCAGAGGAGCTGACAGCTTACACATTTTTAGTCTAGTGTTTAAAAAAACACCAAACAGCTAAAACCGCATAGCTAGTACAGTACAGACAAGAGAAAGGAAGCAGAGAATAGGTCACCCCCAAAAGTATCAATTTGGCATGTGGATTATGTTTTAGTTGAAAGCAATTAAGACCCAGCAGATTCAGAACAGCTTTCTACCTTCTGCTTAAAAGAATCTAGATAGAGAGCTACACCAAGAATAGAGCTCCTACCACATACAACTTTTTGTATTAGAAAGATTCTTTTGATGGCATGGTACACATTGGTTTACCACATATGTGTTCTTCTCATCTTCCTGTGAATTGTCTTCCTCCTCTTTGATTTCTGAAGCATTTTACCCCCTCTCCTTAGCTTAGGATGGTTTATAAGACTCAGTTGTCAGACTGTCTTTGACTCTTCATGCTTTTATGAGTCTCCTACACACATGTAATTACATTTCTCTTCTGTGAATCTATCTGTCTTATGTCAATTTAATTATTAGACCAGCCAGAGAACATAGAAAGGGAAAGGAAAAAGGTTTTCATCCCCAAACTAGAATGAAGCTACTCACCTTAGGAGTTCTTTGAAATGATGTATGAACTTCTGATATAAAGGCAAATGAGACAAATAATTGTGTGCTGCTGAAGGAGAAAGACAGCAATAAAAACTAAGGTTTCCACTAAGAGATTGAATGATTCACCAGTTAGAGCTCCCAGAGCCAGAATTCATTAAGGAGAAGGGGTTAGGCTGATATTGATGGACCAACAGACGGTCCAAAGGTCTAGTGACAAGCACTGAAGCATTTACCATAAATAATGGGAGATAAATGCTTCAAGCAGCCTCGTGCTACTCAGAGTTGCTGAGTAGGGTTCAAAGTCTCTGCTTTTGAATTACAGCAGAAAATATGCATGTATCGCTGGCTGCCCCACTCATGATACTCTAATGGCCAGAGATCAGTAGTACAACGGATTGAGTAGTTTCTTCTTCAACAGCACAAGTATTGGTGTCTTTGAATCTTTGCATTGTTTCTTATGAAACAGAATGGAGAATAAGTGTAAAGTGTGAACAATTGAGAGGTTGAGGGAAGAAATCCACATCTGCAAGAAGAAAGTACATGTAGTATGAGGGATTAGGCACTTTCCCAAATTCTACAATATGCTTGACACAGATGTAGTACTCACTTAACTACCAATCACCATTTACCTGCCATTAAACCCCTCCATTGTGTTCCTATCGGCAAAGTCTTCATCCCACTATATCACAGAGTGAGAGATAGGTCCTGGGGTTGGCTCCTCAGGTACTGTTTGTGTGCTCTTTGTCAGGGGTTCCACACTCTCTCCAGTCAGTTTGTTTTCCAAATAGAATGGTCATAAAGGATAAACATTCAAAGGTTTACTCAAATTCCTTCTCTATGTACTTGGATTAGTGACCTGAGATGCTGCTTCTCTTCTATTGTTACTTCTTCCTGAATAACAAACATCTCTTCACATATACTCAGATAAATCACCACTTGCTGGCATTTGTTGATGTTATGGCATGCACATTATCAGATTTGGAACATGACTTAAGTCCTTCTTAACACATCTCCTCTCACTCCTCTTCTATAAACACTTTACCAGACAAAGGTACCTTGGGTCTCTCACTTAGAATGACTCTCAGGAACTTTAGAGTTCATCTTTGGTTCCATCTCCCCTATTGTCACCTTTCATTAAATAAAACTTTGATTCAAGGAAGGCTTCAACCCCTTTTATTGCAGCAATTTTACTGTTAAGAAAGTGTTTAATGTGACAGAAATTTGACCTGGCAGTTATTCAGAAAACCTTTTCCTCATAGTGTTCTCTACATTAAAATGTAACACATTTCATGAAGGAAAAGTTGTCGATTCCTAGAAAGGAATAATAGAAATTTCCTAAAATAAATAACTTGAGGTTGGTGGGAATGCAAGTTGGTGCAGCTACTTTGGAAAATACTGTGGAGATTCCTCGAAAAACTAAAAATAGAGCTACCGTATGACCCTGCCATTGCACTACCGGGTATTTACGCCAAAGATACAGATGTAGTGAAAAGAAGGGCCATATGTACACCAATGTGTATAGCAACAATGTCCACAATCGCCAGACTGTGGAAAGAGTCGAGATGCCCTTCAGCAGACGAATGGATAAAGAAGATGTAGTCCATACATACAATGGAATATTACGCAGCCATCAGAAAGGATGAATATTCAACTTTTGCATCAACATGGATGGGACTGGAGGAGATTACACTGAGTGAAATAAGTCAAGCAGAGAAAGTCAATTGTCATATGGTTTCAGTCACTTGTGGAACATATGGAATAACATGGAGGACATTAGGAAGAAAAGGAAAAGTGAAGCTGGGAAATCAGAAGGGGGAGATGAACCATGAGAGACTGTGGACTCTGAGAAACAAACTGAGGGTTTTAGAGGGGAGGGGTGTGGGGAGATGGGTGAGCCTGTGGTGGGTATTAAGGAGGGCATGGATTGCATGGAGCACTGGGTGTTACACATAAACAATGAATCTTGGAACACTATATCAAAAACTAATGATGTACTCTACAGTGACTTATATAACACAACAAAAATAAGTAACTAAATAAGTAACTAAATAAGTAAATAACATGAGAAAAGTAAACTGAAACTTCTGGTTATGCAAGTTTTCATTATTTGCCAAGATTTGGAGGGTGAAAAATGGAAAAATTACATTCTAAGGGGGTTTAAACACAACCTCTGACCCATTATCGACTGACTGCTGAGCTATGTTGGCCTTGTCTTAAATATAACAGAAGAATTAAAATATATATATATCTGAATAGTAACATCAGAGTGTGCATAATGCTGGGGATAGATTCCACAGAATTAGTTCTAGTAAGTCACTATACAAAAAATTAAAATAAAATAAAGCAAAAAAGCAGAACAACCACTTCCAGGATAAGATCAGAATCCTAAAATGTCCAGTTTTCACAAAAGTACCATATGCCAAAAAACAGCAAAGTATGATACACATACAGGAAAAAAGAGCAATTAACAAAAACTGTGCCCAAATGGATCCAGACACTGGACTTAGCAAACAAAACAGCTATAAAAAATATATATCTCAAAAAATTATTTGATCTGACAGAAGAACCAGGAAACATGAAGACAAATCAATCGAGAAAAGAATTATAAACAATGAAAAGAATAGAAGGACAAAGAATGAAGAAAACTGAGCATAGCCTCAGGGACCTGTAAAAATATCAAGCATGCCTACATAGTGCAAGGAGGAGAGGAAAGGGCAGAAAAGAATCTTTGAAGAACTTATGACCAAGATCTTCCCAAATTTCATGAAAAATAGTAATTTGCACATCCACAAAGCTCAACAAACAAGCAGGAACAACATGAAGTGATTTAAAACTGCACATATCATAGTTAATCACTGAAACATGCATTTTAGGGTTCTTTTATTTCTCTGAAGGATGCTTTCAGTATTTTGATGAGGATTGTTTTGCATCTGTAGACGGCTTTGGGTAGTAGGGATATTTAATGATGTTCATTCGTCCAATCCACAAACATGGGATATCTTTCCATTTGTTTGTGTCTTCTTTGATTTCCTTCAGCAAAGCCTTGTGGTTTACATTGTACAGATTGTTAACTCTCCTGGTTAAAGTTCCTACGATTTTATTGTTTTTAATGTTACTGTGAATGAGATACTTTTATTTCTTCTTCAGATATTTCATTATTAGTGTAACGGAATAAAACGTTTCTATATATTGATTTTGTATCCTTCAACTTTAGTCTGATTATGGATTCGTTTCAACAGTTTTTTTATTGACTCTTTGGGGTATTCTATATTTAAGTCATATCATCCGCAAATAGTGGCTATTTTACTTGTCCCTTCCTGACTTGGATGCCATTTTTTTCTTTGTCTTACCTAATGGCTCTAGCTAAGGCTTTCAGTACCAGAAGAGCAGTGAAAGTGGGCAGCCATGCCTTGCTCCTGATCTTAGAAGAAAAGGTTTAAATCTTTCACTATTGAACATGATATTAACTGTGGTTCGTCATGTATAGTCTTTAGTATGTTTAGGTATATTCCTTCTGCACTCAGGCTCTTAAGGGTTCTTAGCATGAGAGGATGTGTGTTTTCAGTTCCTTTTTCAGTGTCTGTTGAGATAATCATGGTATATTATCTTTAATTTTATTGGTATATTACCTTTATTGAGTTGTGTGTATTGAATGAAAATTGCATCCTAGAGATAAATCCCACTTGGTCCAAGGGTATACTATTTTAATGTGTTATTGAATTTGGTTTGCTTTTTTGTGGAGAATTTGCATCAGGAATATTGGTCTATATTTTTTGTTTGTTTTTATTTAACTTCAATTAGCCAACATGTAGTACATTAGTTTCAGATGTAGAGTTCAGTGATTCGTTACCTGCATAAAACACCCAGTGCTCATCACATCATGTTCCCTCCTTAATGACCATCACCCAGTTACCCATCCCCCCACCCACCTTCCTTCCAGCAACCCTCAGTTTTTTCCCTATAGTTGACTCTCTCATAGTTGGTCACCTTCTCTGATTTCTTCCCGTTGATTTTTCCCTCCCTTCCCCTATGATCCTCTGCACTGTTTCTTATATTCCACATATGAGTAAAACCATATGATAATTGTCTTTCTATGATTGACTTATTTTGTTCAGCATAATACCCTCTAGTTCCATCCATGTCAGTGTAAATGGTAAGATTTCATCCTTTTTGATGGCTAATACTCCATTGTGTGTGTGTGGACATATATATAGTATGTATATGCAATGTATATATATAGTTGTTTTATTTATATATTTATTATATATCATATATTAAATATATATATAAATAAAACACACACCTTTATCCGTTCATTTGTCAATGGTCATCTCTGCTCTTTCTATAATTTAGCTGTTGTGGACATTGCTGCTATAAACATTGGGGTGTACATGCCCCTTTGGAGCACTACATTTGTATCTTTGGGTTAAATACCTAGTAGTGCAATTGCTGGGTCATAGAGTATCTTCATTTTTAACATCTTGAGGAACCTCCATACTGTTTTCCAGAGTGGCTGCACCAGCTTGCATTCCCACCAACAGCGTAGGAGGGTTCCCCTTTCTCTGCATCCTCACCAACATCTTTTGTTTCCTGACTTGTTAGTTTTAGCCATTCTGACTGGTGTGAGGCAGTATCTCATTATGGTTTTGTTATTTCCTTGATGCCCAGTGATGTTGAGCATTTTTTCATGTGTCTTTTTGCCATTTGTATGTCTTCTTTGGATAAATGTCTATGCATGTCTTCTGTCCATTTCTTGACTGGATCATTTGTTTTTTGGGCATTGAGTTTGACAAGTTCTTTATACATCTTGGATACTAGCCCTTTATCAAATATGTCATTTACAAATATCTTCCATTCTGTAGGTAGCCTTTCAGTATTTTTGCTGGTTATGGGTCTGTTTAAATTTTCTGTTTCTTTTTGTTTCAGTTTTGGTAGTTTGGTGTCCTTATCTGGTTTTGGTATGAGGCCTCACAGAATGAGTTTGGAAATGACCCTTCTTCTGGAATATTGTGGAAGACTTGAGGAGGATTGGTATTGTTTCTTTAAATGTTTGGTAGAATTCACCTATAAAGCCATTTGATTCCAGGGATTTTGTGTTGGGTTGATAAATGATTCAATCTGTTTACTCCTCATTTGTCTGTTCAGATTGTCTATTTCTTCTTGATTCAGTCTTGTAGGTTGTTTAATTCTACAAATGCATCCATTTATTCTAGATTATGTAATTTGCTGGCCTATAATTGTTCATAGTTATCTCTGATGCTTCTATGTATTATTGTTGTGGTATCACCTGCAATGTCTCCTCTTTCATTTCTAATTTTGAGTCATCTGTCTTTTCTTCGTTAGTCTAGGTAAAGTTTTGTCAATTTGGTTCATCTTTTCAAGGAATTGGTCTTAGTTTTGATTCTTTTTATTGTTTTTCTGTTCTATATTTTATTTATTTCCTCTATGATCTTTTAATCTTTATTATTTCCTCCTTCTTCTAACTTTGAGCTTAACGTATTCTTCTCTAGTTCCTCAAGCTGTAAAATGAAGCACGGTATTTGTTCTCTTTCTGATTTGTAATATCTGATTATTGGTATTAAATATCCATGTAGAACTGTTCTGGCTGCACCCCATAAGATTTGATATGATCTAGAAAAGATTTGATATGTTGTATTTCCATTTCATTTATTTTGAGATTGTGTTTTCTTTTCCTTATGATTTATTTTTGACTCCCTGGTTATTCAGAAGTGTCATTCAGTTTCTATATATTTGTGGATGTTTTCACTTCTTTATTGTCAGTATCATACAAAGTCAGCGAAGATAGCTGTATAAATTTAATCTTCTGAAATTTCCTAAGATTTTTGTATCCTCTTACATAATCTATACTGCACGAGATGAATGTGTATTTTGCAGATATTGGATGGAATGTTCAATGGATGTTCCTTAAGTCCATTTCTTTTATTTTTTGACATTTTTTATTTGTTTGTTTGTTTGTTTGTTTTTATTATTTGCTCCAGGGGTATAGGTCTGTGACTCATAAGCTCACACATTTCACAGCACTCACCATAGCACAAATCCTCCCCAATGTCCATAGCCCAGACACCCTGTCCCTACCCTCTCACCAACCCCCCCACGCCGCAATAACCCTCAGTTTATTTCGTAAGGTTAAGAGTCTCTTATGGTTTGTCTCCTTCCCGATCCCATCTTGTTTAATTTTTTCCCTCCCTACCCCCCACAACCCCCTGCCCTGCCCCTCAAATTCCTCATGTCAGAGAGATCATATGATAATTGTCTTTCTCTGATTGACTTATTTCGCTTAGCATAATACCCTCTAGTTCCATCCACGTTGCTGCAAATGGCAAGATTTCATTTCTTTTGATGGCTGCATAGTACCATTGTACATATATGCCACCTCTTCTTTATCCATTCATCTGTCGATGGACATCTAGGTTCTTTCCATAGTTTGGCTATTGTGGACATTGCTACTATAAACATTTGGGTGCACATGCCCCTTACGGATCACTACATTTGTATCTTTCGGGTAAATACGCAATAGCGTGATTGCTGGGTCGTAGGGAAGCTCTATTTTCAACTTTTTGAGGAACTTCCATACTATTTTCCAGAGTGGCTGCACCAGCTTGCATTCCAATCAACAGTGTAGGAGGGTTCCCCTTTCTCCACATCCTCACCAACATCTGTTGTTCCCTGACTTGTTAATTTTAACCATTCTGACTGGTGTGAGGTGGTATCTCACTGTGGTTTTGATTTGTATTTCCCTTATGTTGAGTGATGTTGAGCACTTTCTCATGTGTCTGTTGGCCATTTGGATGTCTTCTTTGAATAAATGTCTATTCATGTCTTCTGCCCATTTCTTGATTGGGTTATTTGTTCTATGGGTATTGAGTTTGAGAAGTTCTTTATAGATTTTGGATACAAGCCCTTTATCTGATATGCCATTTGTAAATACCTTCTCCCATTCTGTCAGTTGTCTCGTCTTTGGTTTTGTTGACTGTTTCCTTTGCTGTGCAAAAATGAGTCCATTTCTTTTAAAGCATGTTTCCTGGGATACCTGGGTGGCTCAATCAGTTAAGCCTCTGCCTTGGGCTCAGGTCATGATCCCAGGGTCCTGGATCTAGTTCCACTTCAGGCTCCTTGCTCGGCAGGTAGCCTGCTTCTCCCTCTCCCTGCTCTGCCTGTTCTGCCTGCAGCTCTTTGCTTCTGCTCTCTGACAAATAAAATCTTAAAAAAAAATAATAGATTTTTTATTGTTTCCTTGTTGATTTTCTGTCTGGATAATGTATCTACTGCTGATAGTAGGGTAAAGAAGTCCCTTAATATTACCGGATTGCTGTATATTTAGCCCTTAAGATCTGTTAGCATTTGCTTAATATTTTCAGTACTTCAATGTTGGGAGTGGAAATACTTGTGGTTTTTATACTTTCTTGATGTATTGATCCTTTACATTCATATAATGACCTTCTTGTCTTTTGTTACCACTTTTGACTTTGCTATAAAGTCACCACTATAAAGTTACCACTTTTTCATTTGCTATAAAATAGCAGCCTGAACCTATCTTCTTTTGGTTTCACTTGTTTGGAAAGTCATCTTCCACCTCGCTTTGAGCTTATGTGTGTCTTTAGAGCTAATATAAGTCTCTTGCAGGTAGCATATAGTTGAATCTTGTGTTTGTTTTTTATCACTCTAGCCACTGTGTGCATTACTAATGGGTGAGTTCATCCATTAATTAGGGTATATTATTAGGGTAACTATATTAATACGTAACAACTTTCTTGTCTTCTTTTATCTTTTGTTTTCTGGTTATTTTCTATCTAAATTTTTCTTTTTCGTTGTATTTCTATCCACCTTTGTAAAGTGGTGGGTTTTGTCATGATTTGCTCAGTCTTCCGTGTGTGTGTGTGTGTGTGTGTGTGTGTGTGTGTGTGTGTGTCTGCTCCAGATTTTTGTTTTGTGGTTTCCTTGAGCATTGCATAAAACGAGCTAGTCCTCCTTTCTGATGGCTGCATAATATTCCATTGTTTATATGGGCCGTATCTTCTTCCATTCGTCTGCTGAAGGGCATCTTGGCTCTTTCCACAGTGTGGCAATTGTGGCCATTGCTGCTATGAACATTGGGGTACATGAGAGACTGTGGACTATGAGAAACAAAACTGAGTGTTTTGGAGGGGGGCTGGGGGGATGGGCGGGCCTGGT
Organism: Ailurus styani; assembly: GCA_002007465.1. Taxonomy (NCBI): domain Eukaryota; kingdom Metazoa; phylum Chordata; class Mammalia; order Carnivora; family Ailuridae; genus Ailurus; species Ailurus styani. The sequence continues at coordinate 43,275 of LNAC01000429.1, forward strand.
GGTGGGTATTAAGGAGGGCACATATTGCATGGAGCACCGGGTGTGGTGCATAAACAATGAATCTTGGATCACTGAAAAATAAAATAAGAATTTTTTAAAAAGTGCTAGTCCTTTTTCTCCTGCTAGCAACTCATATTCACTTGTGTCTGCTCTCTGAATTTTACTTTATGCTTATATTAAGGCCGACATAAATAATGTTAGTCCTTTAACTGCTACTAGGAACTTATATTCATTTCCCTATAATCGTTCCACACTTTTACTACTCGACTTTTATGTTTCTGATGTCAAAAATTACCTCTTACTATGCGGTGAATTCCTTAACCAATTGTACTCCCTACCATTTTTAATACTCTCCTCCTTTAAACTTTATTCTATAATTGTTTAACAAACTATTTTTAAGAGTGAATCTTCCCATATTGACAGTCTATACCACCTTTATCAGAGTTTTGTGTGATTTCATTTTTTGTGTTTCACTAATGTCTTTTCACTATTGAAAGAACTTGAAGAGCTCTTTCAGTCACTCTTGCAAGGCAGGTCTAGTGTGGCGAACACCCTCAGCTTCTGTCTGGGAAAGCCCTTATTTTCCTTCATTTCTGACATCTTTGGGGGACAGAGTATTCATGACTGCCATCTCTATCTTTCAGTACTTTGAATCTGTCTCTCCTTTGTCTCCTGGTACTACTGAGAAATCTGTCCAGAGGCTAAGTGGTGAGGTGTTCCTTTATGCACTTTCCACCCTGCCTCTAATTCTTTACCATTGGTTTTGGACAATTATGTTTCATTGAGAAAGACTTTTTGGCATTGAGATAATAAAGTGTTCTATTAGCTCTGTGGACTTCTATGTTAAGCTCCTTCCACTGGTTTGGGAAGCTCTCAGCAATTTCTTTAAAAAATGCTGCCTTCTTCTTTTCTCCTTCTGGTATACTCATTATTCTTATACTGGCTTTTTAGAGTCTGATAATTCCTATGTTTCTTGACATTTTGAAAATCTCAGTCTTTCTCCTCTTCCACTTGAATCATTTCTAAATTCCTATCATCCAGATAGCCTATTTTCCTTCCATCTGACCTGCTATATTTCCAATGCTTTCTAATTCATTTTCATCTCACTTGTTGAGTTCCTCAGATCCAGAATTTCATTGGTTCCTTTATATAATTTCAACCTCGTTGGTAAAGTACTCCTGTTCATTAATTTTATGTCTGAGTTCTTAGAACTGCCTTCTAAATTTTCTGTAGCTGAATTTCTTCATGAAAACTATTTTTATGTGAATGGGATCACAATATTGTCTTTGAATTTCGTTGTCATCATTTTCTCTTTGTGATACCATTATGCCATAATTTTTCATACCAGATGAAATTGCCTTTGTCATCTCACTTGAAGGTTCAAGCATCTTTTTTAGGAAAGTGTTTGTTGACTTTGATTCTAACAGTTAAGCACATTGGCAATCAGAAATCTTACTTCTGTTTCCCAGGTCATGATATCGCACAATTTTCCTTTCCTCTTGCTGGAATATTTCATTTTCACTTGCTGGAGCTGATTCACCACTAAAATTAAGAGCACGCCTAAGAGACCTGACATTAAAAAAAAAAAAAAAAAAAAAAGCTAGTGGCAGAGTGGCAGGGCCCTTGTGGGCTATAGCACTCAGGTCATGGGTGTGCCCAAGGTCAGTGGATGGGGTCTCAGACATCCCAGACTTCTTGAAATCCCAAGGCACACAGCAGGAAACACCGTGCTTCAACTTTCTTAGTCTGCCTTCTTCCCTTCCCTTCCCTTGTGCCAGTCACAGTGCTCTCCTCAGAAATCCAGGTGCTGCTGAAGAGCAACAAGTCCCTCCATGCACCTGCGCATCCAGGGGGACTTCAACTTACCCTTTGCTTTCTGCCTCTGCTAGGACCAGCACTGCCACCGCTGCTGCACCTCCCTTGGCCCCATAGCCTCTCTGATTCCCAATCCACCCACTTTGGGATGCAGATGGAACGATCTCTCAAAGTCCTTGTATGCTCTGTAGGGGCACTTCCATCAGTCACGGATGTCCAATTAGATATAAATGGAAACAGAGAGAAAATGCACAACTCACACTGTCAAGATGCTAATAGCAACCCTCTCACTCTCATTTCAATAGGGTTGAATGAGAAATGTTGAATGAGGAATTTCTTCAGCCTGGTGTTTTACCTAAATGAGGACTGAGATGAGTCTGAAATGCAGTACAAGTGTTACCTGGAAAAAACAGGCATATAGGAAAGGGTAGGAAAGAACCTGAGGGAAAAGGCCCGGGTCCAAGGATAACCACAGGTGCTTGTTTTTCTCTACAAATATATTACTCACACTGAACAGTGAGAACCCTTCCAGGACGCCATGACTTTATCTGAGATCAATCCATTCTAGAGCAACTTAAGACACCCATAATTGCCCACACTCCATTTAATATCCTGGAATCATAACTCTATCACTCTAGCTCTGGTTCCAGGGTAATGCCACAAACCCTCTCCAGTCCATCTTTCACACATCCATAAATTCTGGACAAATACAAAAAAACCCACAACTAGCCACAGATACCAAAGAGTGTATGGGAGACAAAACTTGAACAAGTGGCTAGCAAAGGGAATGAGGTTTCCAGGTTTCTGTTTCTTTATTTTTGTGCCTTTTGTTTCTGCAACAGCTCTTCCAGTTGTGGGGCTGTCCTCACACCAGAAGATGTTTAGGATCCCTGACTTCTTCCCTCCTGATAGGTTGTGACAATCAGAAATGCTCCCACATATTTCCAGGCCCCATCCAGAACCAGTTTCCTAGCACCACTTGGGGTCTGTGGGGACCAAGGGCCCTGGCTCAACACCCAACCCACCAAACTCTGTCCTCAGCGGGCTCTATGTCGGTGCTGTTCTGCCCTCAGGTCACCAGGCTGCTTTAATTGCAATCATTTCATAGGATGTTTTCCTTTGGGATCTTCTGAGGATATGGACTGAGCTTTGCATGGGGACAAAGAAGGGCCCTAAGGAACACCACCTGTGAGGGAGGGCTGGCAGCTACTCTGGGCAGAGAAAGAAGTTGAACTGCAATGAAAGAGCAGTAAAACCACAAGTGATCAAACAGGGAGCTAAGGAGCTGGGCTGCCCTTCAAGTTGCTTTAACATGAGGCAGTTCTGCTGCTAGAGTTGGAATGCAGGGCGTCAGGTGTATCCCAGCAGCCAAAAGACGTGTCACCTGCACTGCTACATGTTTTGTTTGTCCCTGGATTCGCTTTTTTGATGAAATAAAGGCAAAAGGAAGATGAGGAGTATTTGTCTTAGTCCATCAGGCTGCCATCACAAGACAGCACAGACTGGGTGGCTTATAAACAACAGACAGACTCTTCTCACAGCTCAGAGGCTGGGACGTCCAAGATAATGCCACCAGGATTTCGTGTCTGGAGAGAATGCCCCTCCTTCGTGGTCTTCTCACAGTGACCTCACGTGGCAGAAGTGGCAAGGGAGCTCAAGGCAGCTTTGACCAGGGCACTAATCCCACTCACCCCTCCCAGAGCCCACCCCTTAGCAGCATCACCGTGAGGCTCAGGATTTCAACTTATCAGTTTCTGGGGGACATATACATTCAGCCCATGGCAGTACACTTCTCCCCTACAATTTCATTGTGTTTGGCAGGGAGACAAGGCAGAGTGGGAAATGTGGGGAGATCTGGAGACAAAGTCCCGTGAACAACCGCACTGTTAACTCACCAATTTGAACATGTTTATTAGTTGTCATTTTTAAGCAATTTTTTCATATTCAGAAATTACTGTAATTCCCATTTTACAGAGGAGGAAATCAAGAATCAGAGATTATGTTAATGATGTGCAAACTCTCAGTTATTAGAAGAGCCTATTACTCCAATCCTCACTCTTTCCACCAGAGCCATCTTATATATTTTCATACTATACATGCATTAACTTTCGGTAGTGAACTAAAATATTAAGTATTAAACATCATATCTTCATTTTTTCCCCTTGTGTTCAAGCTCTCTGGGGCTAGCTCAACGTGCCCGGTTTCTTTACCAACTGAGCACCAATGTGAGGAAGAGAGACATTTCAACCTCCCTTCATAAAATGCATGGACATAAAAATAGTTCCTATCTCAGACAGAATCCAATAAAATTAGTTGATAATAGAAAAAAAAGCACACTAAATGCATACCTTATAGAATGTGCCTAAGACTCTTTAATGTCATTTTTTCAAGGGCCTTAGCATCAATATTTCCATTTCCATTTAATTGGTAACAGATCCTAATGGCTAAGGGCCATTTCAAACAATAGAGATGAATCAGTCTGACCTTTAAAACAAAACTTAAATGTCAGAAGATACATCCAAATATCAAGAAGTTCTTTTAAAAAAATTATCCCAAAAGTATAGGTGGATAATGTTCTAGATTCATACTTTGACAGAGTGAGTTCCACAAGAATCAATCTGTTAAAGATACCACCAAATTTGGAGTATAATTCATTTTACTACAGATTATATCACATCGAAGTATGTTTGGATTGGTATAGTCAAAACTATAACCTTTTTTTTTTTAAGATTTTATTTACTTATTTATTTGAGAGAAAGAGAGAGAGAGCACAAGCAGTGGGGAGGAGTAGAGGAAGAGGGAGAAATAGACTCCCCACTGAGGAGGGAGCCTGATGTGGGGCTTGATCCCAGCACCCCGGGATCCTGACCTGAGCCAAAGGCTTAAACAACTGAGCCACCCAGGTGCCCAGCTATAACCTATTTTTTTGATGTCTTAGGCATGTGGCAGTAGCACATAGTCTATTAATTTCCAGGCCGTTAATTGCTTTAGGTTAAATATCTGCTTGAAGCTGGTATGGTTCATTCTCTTTGTCTTCTGAGCATCTTCATTTACACAAGGGAGCCCCCCTCCACATGGTTTCACCTCCAGGCCTTTCTCAATATTCTTAGAATGGAGACTAGAGAACCCTGAAAGTCTTTTGGAACTATCAAGGACTATGGTAAGGTGAGTGAGGCACTGATAATTGGTTGCAAAATTTAAGGAGCCACCAAAAACTCAGTTATTAATATAAGTAATATTTAATGCAGTATTTTAAAAAATAAAGATTACTGTAAAATCCAAAATAAATAAAATATCCCAATTTTAAGTAATTGCTGGTTTTTCCTTTTACCTCAGATGCCAAAATGGTTCTGCACAGCAGTTATTAATTAAAATTTTGTTTTGATATCCCTTATAATATTCTTGAACCTTTCCCCACATTTTTCCATTTTTTATTAATGGAAGGTGAACTAAATTGTGCATTCCCAAACTACCTCACCCGTTTTCTTTCCAAGTCCTTTGCCCAACAAAAGTGACATGAAACAGAAGGCTACCAACTTCATAATACATCTTTTGGCAGCATTCTGCATCTCTTACTCTGACATAGGTCCTAAAGCAGCAAAGAACCTAATGTCGTTCCCATTTATATATTTATATGGACTCATACTCCATGTATCATTTGTGAAAACCTTTCCCTATCACATTAGATCTCAATGGTCTCTCTAAAATTACTCTCTAGAGGTCTAGGAAGTGTCAACCCATTTTAATATATCATACAATGTCTACCTTTGCTGCCTGATATGTATGTTCTCCGAAAGACAAACACTGTGAGCTACTTGAGGTAGTTTACTACTTTGTGCTGTAACACAAACAATGTGCTAGCACATAAATACTGTAAACCCACACTCTCCTCTCTCCTGGGCTCCAAGAATGCATCTCTTTGCTTCTTGGCACATGTATCTTTGGAGTTTTTGACAGTACAATCCATGAATTCATCCTGTGCACCCGTAAGAGCTGTTATTCATCACTCTTCCTGGTCTTACCTCAACTAGGAAATGTTCGTGTAACCTTTTAGATGTGTTTGCCTTAGATCAGTATTTATCCACCTTTTCCTAAGGCACCTCTGCTGGCAGAAGAGTATGAAGTAATGCAGAATCCAGAAGTATTATGCAAAGCTGCAGATGGCAAACAGAACATCAACTGTCATCTTCTACCTTTAAAATGCATGCCAATTTTTCATTCTATCCCATAATTCACTCATTGAACAGATACTAGAATATTAGATGCCTACTTACTGCCAGACATGGTCACAGAGATACAGCAAAGAATACACATACTTGTATTTGTTTTTAATCTTATAATATTTTATACAACTTAGCATAAGGAGAGAAACAAAAGCAAAAAATATCCCAAATCCAAGAGCAAAACTGAGAATCTGAGATGGCCAATTATTGCTTCAAATACCACCAGTCATGCTTTTGCACATCCTGGGATTATGTGTGCTCCAGTTTGAAAAGTAGAGTCTTTGGTTAACTCCCAGAAAACAAAATTTATTCTGGATGAAAATACGTGGGAATATCATTAGAACTAACTCTTTGTCTTCATTTCCATACCATTAGGTTCTGCCTACATTCTGAAATGACAAAGGGAGAATCCACTTCAATACCTATAGGAAATGTAAAAAACTTATACTTTAAAAGAAATCATGTGTGAGGAGGAGGTGGAATCACTCTTGACACTTTAAGGTCAAATCTTCACTGACCATAGCACTATATTGTTCATCATTGCTTGTCTTACCCTTAATTAAACTGCTCTTGAGTTCTTAATGCATCTGCTGATCAGCTTCAGAAAGGCTCTCTCCTTAGAAAAAGTTAATTCTCACAGAAAAGAAACTTTTAGACTTGACTCTGCAGAGAAATGCTGAACCCTACTGGTATTTCCTTTTATTGGTCAGAACCAAAGCTGGTGACAAAGTATTATATTCCTCAATGATAGTTTTGTCTTAAATAGTTTGATTTTAGCCATAGGTCTAACTCCAAAAATAAACATAGGATTGATCTCCTTGTGCTTGTGGATATGTAGTATATGTACTTTTGAAAGGAGGCAATGATTTGCAATAGCACAAGTAATTTTCTATTGGGATTAAGATTCAATTCTCCAAAACTACAATGACTGGATAACCTGCATGAAGCCTGGCTATCCCACCTGAAGTCCCCAAGTCAATCATTCCAAATTATTACAAAAAAGGTCTCATAATGTGCATAATATGGATATGTATTCTCTTGCAGACAGCATACAACCTCAAGAATCTTTTCAGACTGGTTAAATTAGAAAAGGGAATATCATGAATATATATATATATATATTTCACAACTGTAGGATAAGGAGTTGCAACAGAATAACCTGTGTCAACTGGAGTGAGAATTCACTGTTTCAAAATTCAGATTAAGGTCAGTGTTTAATAACCTAAACTGAGAAAAGTCTAGGAGTGCACACCTTTTAATAACTCCACAGAGAATGCTGATTAGAATACTACCATAAGACTAAAGTTCACTTTAATCCTGAATATAATTTAGGCTTCTGTTTTTGTAAAGACTTAAATTTATCATGCTGAAAGCCTAGAATTCAGAAGGTTTAATGTTCTCTTTACCTCTGGCTTCTAATATTTTATATTAATGACAGCACTCAGAAGCATAAAGCCATCACTGTCTCCAGCATGGGAATTCCAAGTTAGTACAATTCCTTGTATATGAAACCTCACCTGTGCACAGCTGCATTCTATCTTCAAGTCTTTGCATTATAGGCTGGGTCTCTCTCTAACAGTAAACGATTTTAAATACATGACCTTATTCCTACCAATAAGAGGAACTGAACATTTTATATTTGAAACTTTACGGTCAGTTTATTAAGTTCAATGATGAAAGCTATCAGAAGAATATTCTCCTGAAAATTATTTTTTCTTAGAAAAAAAGAAAGAAAAATCAACACCTCAGCACAGCCACAGATGCTGTGGCAGTCACACCTCTCTGCAGATGGGGACAGTCCATTAGTCAGTCAAATCACTCTCTGGGTCAGCAGGATTATAGTCCGGGTCATCCTCATCATCCTCTAGCTCCAAGTCATCCATTTCTTGGAACAGAGATTCATCTACCTCCACATTGTTTCCAGCTGCAAAAGACAAAAGATTTCACCTTCAATCTTACACTCAGGAATAAAAGACATAATTCACTGGCAACACCAAACCCAAACTTCTAAATGTGCAAGTGAGGTGCCAGTGATGAAATCCTAAACTACTACTGCAAATCATAGCAACAGTGATCTGTATTGGTCAGCAGAGATATACATTTTAAGAGCAACTTCATGCTTTCAGTTTAAAAAAAAAAAACTCCAATTATAAAAAAAGCTTTTCTAGAATGAATTATTTATGATGTGGCATGTTATAAGTTGAAGACGATGGTATATCCTGGTTATACAAAGTTGATTATCACAGACCATGGGGCCTGAACCAGTTTATCTCTTCCAGTATTGGCAGGTATGTACATCACTGAAGCTCAACTATACTTGTTACTTAATTGATATAACTTGATCTTCACTCTCACTTAGTTCCTCTTACAACCAATGGTATAACCAATGGCCTTTCTCAAACTCCAAATACCTGAGCACTATAGGAAGCAATACCTCGGCCTTGCATTAAACATCTTTACTCTTCAGTTTGTCTCAATAAAGGTGGGTTTGGTGATCTTAAATCACCAAAAATTGTTCGTCTTCCTTTCCTGGCAGACTCCAGCCCACTGACATTCAATTCAATGAGAATGAGTCTTGCTTCATGTCTATGAGCTGTTAAGTAATAAAATACACCTTTGGTAAGTGCAGGCCAAAGAATAACTCACTGTCTCTGGTGAGAGACAGGGAATGCTTCCCAAAACAGATGACATCTAAAATATCTTTACAATAAATTGTAACCCACCAAGTAGAAAGGGGACAGGATGAAGCAATTGTAGGTAGAGGTATACACAAAGGGAGAAAGAAAAAATAAGACTTTGCTTCTAACTGGAACATGAGATTCTTTAGGAAAAATATCTGGAGATATCATAGATGAAGGCCAAAGGGAAGAACTGTGTAGGTCAGTCAACCTTTTCCTCTAAGCAATAGAGAACCATAAAAAGATTTTAAGGAGAGAAGTGTCATGATTAAACTTGAGTTTTAGGAATGCCACCTCAGGGGCAGTGACTAAAGGCACCAAAAAGAGGAAGAGACTGAAGCAGGGAGACAAAGTAAGAAGCCACCACAAACACCTGGGGGGGAAATGATAAAACTTTCAAGTTAGGAGGAAAGAGTTGAAAATGTCTGGAAAAGACACTTCTGATGCAGAATCGATGGAGAGCTTTTGGTGAGTCACTGGATATGAAGAGATACTTGATCCACTAGACAGGGTAAGGGGTCAAGGATGAGTGAAGACAATAAAACTTCTACTAAAGTACAAGAGAGAATGAGACACGGCTTTTTGGTTCCAGAACTTCTCAATAAAATAGGAGAAAAACAAGCTAAAGTGAGAGGGGGGATACACGAGGACAACCCTGCTGGGTCTGTTTGTTTTTTTGTTTTTTTGTTTGTGGTGTTTTTGTTTGTTTGAGACTAATAAATTCTTGGAGCAAGAATGTAGTAAGATATATAAAATAAAATGGTGAGTGTCCACAAGGCCCAGCTCAAGTTAAGAAGCATGATTTGGCAGTGAGCCACATCAACACTGCTTCTTAACCTTTTCCAGGAGATAGTTCAGGAACAAAGTTGAAAGGCCAGATGCTACAAGATCCCCAACTGGCAAGATGAGCATGAAAAAGGCTAATGAACTTCAAATCTCTAGGGTGCTATCAGAAGTGTGCCTGAGTGTGGAGCCCAGTTTAAGAAACACATAGGTCATAAGCTCCACGAGGGCAGAGAATTTGTCTATGCTGTTCTCTGCTGCTGTATCATCAGCAACCAGCACAACGCTCGGCTTATACGAGGGGTGCGATAAATATCTATGGATGGATGAATAATGGGTGGACAGAAGACTGAAAGAGGATAAAGTTTAGGATAAAAAGGAGAAGGAAAGCATAAGGAAGCAGATGTTCCAGACAGTAAGATTAGTATGAAACATAAGATTTTTGGTTAGAGGGCATGAAGAGTTTCAGATTTGAGATCTTTATAAAGTTCTGTGACCATGAAATAGTTTCCAGAGATTTCTGATACTAGAAATTTAAGTAAACCATCACCTGAGTTACGGTGGCCCGGTTTACTAGTTATTAGAGATTAATGTGACCACAGTTGTTTATTCCCATCTTTGATGTTGCTTAAGTTATCAGAAAACTTTAAAAAATACATTGCTATAGCTTAGTGTATAAATTTATCAAACATTACTATTTATTCTTCAAAATGTATTTATTTATAGCCTCGGAAGGAAAATTTTACATTAACTTATCGCTCTGATTTTCAAGGTTTGATATTAAAAACAGTGCATTATGTACACATGGGATCTTAGTATTATCTTACCATCTTCTAAAAACTGGATATCAGATGTGTCAAGATTATGATCTGTTTCAAAGAGCTGTTTCCCTAAAAGAAACAAATATCTTTAATCCAAACATATTTTTCCTGTGTTTCAGTTTCCCACCTCTCCAGTTTTCCTCCATCTTCCCTTCAATCCTTTAAAAACTATAATAATCCAAGAAAACAAGTCTGAAAACCTATTTTTATGTGAATTTTAATAAATTTATCAATTCAGTAAGTAGCTAAGAGGCATGTGGTATGTATCTGTATTAAAATGGAACAAGTGAAAAACCCAATCTGCTTTACAGTCCTAGAAAACCAAATGCATTTGTCTCTACCGCTTCTAATGCTTGTGATTCAGAATGTCGTTGCAGCCATATCTCAAGATCTATCCACTGAAATATTAAGATCAGAGATAAGCTATAAAAATTAATTACAATTATAAATGAATAAATGTCATCATCTAGACAGAATACTTTCTCTTTTTGTCCTACATGCCCAAGTATGTTATTTTTCTATAGAAATCTGTCCAAATGATCCTCTTGCTATGGAAGAATACAGACTAGCCTGGGCAGTAGGGTGGGGAGTCATACCACTTAATTTATTTTTTCCTGCTTGTTCTTCTTCTTTCATTCGTTTCTTTTTAATTTCTAAGAGTTCTGCATCAAACTTGGCCTTCCAACTTAAGAAATTCTCAATTGTAACAGGAGTGCCATGAAATAATTGCTTAGAAAATAAAAAAGATAAGTAGTTAGATAAATGAGACACTTAAAATTAAAAAAATAATTTATAAAGAAATAATGTATATTTCTCAATCTTACCTGCATGAGCTCTACTAACCTTTATTAATCATTACCCACGCTATGTGACCAATGTAGTGACTTCTACAATTTTATGTAACAAAATTTAAGTAAAATTTACTTGTGTTTTTTTGCGATTGCCAAAATTACTGAAATCTCCAAAAACAAAAAAACCCACCAAACAACCGAAAAAAAAATGTAAAAAAATAATAAAAGAAAACCCAGTTTTATAATATACCTTTTCAGCTTCCTCTGCCTCTTTTTCTTTTTGCTTCTTTTCTTCTTCTCTTCTAGTTTTTATTTGATCTACTATTTCATTTAATTTTTCTTGTACAGCTGTCACTAAAGTAAAGATCATCACCATACCAAGGTTTTCTTCTGCCTACGTAACCGAAAGAAAGATTGTAATAAGAAACATACTTCTCAGAAAAACAAAAAAACTAACCAATGAAAAAGTGTTTCATCATAATCACTAAATTCCATACATTTATGATTACTAATTCAGTTATACTGTAAGTTCAGACACCTGGATAAATGATCATTTAAGAATTGTGCACATACATACAAATATATGAATAACTATATATTAAATTTAAAAAGACATGTAATTTGCTACATCCAACCTGAAACATATCTGTTTTACTAAATTCTGTTTAATAACCAGAATTCAGAAAACCTTGTCCTACAGCAGCTAGTAACATGAGCTCTCCATCATATTTTCATGATTTAAATCTTTCGGGATATTTTAAGAGCTATGACAATGAACTGAACTTTGAGGCCAAAGTGACTTTCTAATATAAAATAATAAAGAATGTAGATACTTTTGTGATTTATCTTTACCTATCTTTTTTTCTTCAATTTGAAATGGCTTAAAATCCAATATAAAAGCTCTACAACTCATGAAAGGGGTAGACAGTTGACCCTTGAACAATACAGGTATGAACTGCACATGTCCACTTACATCCTTTTTTTTCCCCCAATAAACACAGCATTGTACTGTAAATGTATTTTCTCTTCCTTATGACTTTTTAATAACGTTTTCTCTGCTTACTTTAAGAATATAGTATATAGTACATACACCATAACAAATATGTGTTTATGTTATGGGTAAAGCTTCCTGCCAGTTAGTAGTAGTTTTGGGGGAGTCAAAAGTTACAAACAGATTTTCGACTGTGTGGAAGGTCAGTGTCCCTTAGCCTCTGTGTTGTTCAAGGATCAACCATAATTCAAAAGCTATTTGGAAGTTGGTCATTTGAAAGCAGATGAACGTAAAATAAGATAACTTGCTTTGCCACAGAAACAAGATATAGTTTAAACAAACAGACCAAAAAACAAAACAAAACAAAACAAAAAATCCCAAATATACAAGCCAGAATCTCCATCTTAGAAGCAGAAGAGATTTCCAACCACTCCTCTGATAGGGCTGGCCTCAGTGGCATTTGAGTAGGTATTTCATTTCCTGGGCCCTCTCTGAATACAAGACTTCAAGCTAACTCCTGTGATTCTCTTCTGGGGGTTTCTCTGTGGTGTCTCCATGCTACCCTTCCTAAATCTGACTAGATAAACCTCTCTCCTGAGTGCCAAGCCCATATTAAAACTGCCCAGCGGACAGCAATATGATGTCGTACAGGCACGTAAACACTAAAATCATCATCTTCTCCACAAAACCTTTTTCTACATTCCCCAACTCAGAAAACCAGACCACCAACCACCCAGCATGAACACTCACATCCTATCATAAGCTCTACCACTGCCTCTAGTCTATTCTTAAATGCCATTTCAATCTGCCTATTGTTCTCTATCAACACTATTATTACCCTAACCCAGGACACCATCATCTTCAACTTCAAATATTACAAGAAACTCCTAACTGGTTTTCTTAAAATCTGTGGTCCTGTCACTCCTGACATCAACTTCTCTGCCACTCAACATGCACATAACTGATCTAGTCAGTCTCTTGCTTAAACCTCCTCAACAGCTTCCCAAACCAACCAGGACCAAGACCATACTTTTAAAACAGTTCAGAAGATCCTTTGGGAATTAATCTCTTTAGTTCCATCACATAAAATCACTAACCTCAAATTCTAAGCTCAAGAAATTTCGTATGACTAGAAGTTCTGGAAGGAAATATTAATCTCTTCTCTCCCTCTCATTTCCATGACCCTGAACAAGCTCCCTCCTCTCCCCTGAATCTCTTCTTTTTATTGCCTGGCCAACTCTTTCTCTTGAAAGCTTCTCCAGTGCCTCAAATCTATGTCCACTCATGGCACTTCTCCACACAGAGTAACAATTTCCAATTTGCTAGTCCACACTCCTCAGGAGAATATAAAATCTATGAAAGGGGGGATGGTGTCTGTCTTGGTCACTTAACTTAATGCTTAATACATTTCAAAAACAAATCCCAGTAGGATCTCTTTTTTAACAACTTATGTATTCTAGGGTTTCAATAAGAAAAGCAAAAAAAGAATCATTTATATGAAACTAGGCAGTGAGAAGTCACACAAGAGATTTCCATATCACTACTAATTAAAGAATTTCAAATTATGATTATATACTATTTTCATCTTATCATCTTTTTTTCTTTCTAAATGAAAAAATAAATCTAATGTTAGCAGATGTAGGCAGACACCTCCAATGGCTACAGTGGAATCGTAACTTGGCACAATCATTTTGAAGGTCCATTTGGCAATGTGTATGAAATTAAGTATGCATAATAGCTCCAGATATTTTTAAAATATCAGCATTGCAAAGGAACAATAGTCCTTGAAATATACCAGTCACATATAAGGTGTAGATATGTTTTCTGTCAATTCTTAGAACAAAAAAACAAAACTAGGACTTCTATTTATACCACGGTGGAGTAAAGATTTTACTTGTCCTCCCTACTCACTACTCTGAAGAACCCATGAAAATTCTCAACCCAAACAAGACAGAATAAATTCTGGCTAAGTCCAAACTATGGGGAGCCTATCCTACCACAGAACTAGCCAAGAATTTTCCATTACCCATTTTTTCTTCACAACCCCCGCTCTCAGACGGATCATAAACCCTGCCTGCTGCTTGTAAGCCTCAGGAGATGAAAGATAAGAAAAAGCAAACACCAGTCCTCTTCCCAGATTGCAGGCAACTAGCCTATAACAGGTCAGAGGGGTTAGGAGTTTTAGTTTTTTTTAAAAGTCAGAATTTTTAACTGCACATGGGGCTGGACATTCTGAAAACCAGATCAAAACTGTGTTTAAACTTAAAGTACTTACCAGACATTTTATTAACTACAAGTCATGAGGCTGACTGAGTTTTCAAGGAGGGATATAGGGACAACTTCTCTTACTAAAATTTTAAATGTGCAGTGGGAAACAAAAATAAAGATGCTTTGTGAATACCTGTATCTGTACATACATACATATATATAGAGAGAGAGAGAGACAGAGAGACAGAGACAGAGATACATCATGAATTCTCCTTGTTCAATGTACTGGTTATACATATTTACTAGCATTTTCTGACTCTTGAAATTAATGTATACTTTTTAAGGCCAATAAAAAATACCATTACAAAATTTATTTCCTTACCTGTAATGCTAATAGTTTTAAAATGTCTGAGACATCATTATCTTCTAGATTTTCCTGGGAGAATATTTCATAAAGAGGGGCTTCATCTGGGTATTTTTCACTGTATGTAAACTTGAGGGTAGTCTGGACAGCTAAAGACATAAGGTAAGAGTTTGATACAAATACCTTAAAATGTAAAGTATAGAGAGGTCAACATTTTTGTTGAATCAGTAATTAATTTACAATGTGTCAATGAAAAGTAGCACAACAGATTTTCCTGCAAAGAAAAACAAGGTTAATATGAGATCAGACAGATAATCACTAAGATAAATAACACATACCACAAAGATAAGTGAAAACAAATCATGGGAATACCAAAAATCACTTCAAACACATGAAATAAATTTATTACTTATGAGTATTTTACCATATTGCATGTCTGAGAAAGAGGATGGATAAAAGTCACTCTTTTTTTATTTTTTTTTTAATTTATTTATTTGACAGAGAGAGAGAGAGATCACAAGTAGGCAGAGAGGCAGGCAGAGAGAGAGGAAGAAGCAGGTNAGCCCGACGCGGGGCTTGATCCCAGGACCCTGAGATCATGACCCGAGCTGAAGGCAGAGGCTTTAACCCACTGAGCCACCCAGGGTCCCCAAAAGTCACTCTTTTTAAAACCCTCCTTAAGATGAACAAAAGGCAGAGAATAGAATACATAGAAAAAAATACCACCTTAGGAACTACCAGAGTCAGTTCCCAGTGAGGAAGACCTGCGTTAGCCCTGGAGTCTGTACATCTATATGCACAATGCCAGCAGGGCACTGCTGAGGGGTTGTTAGATGGCACGGTTTGGAAACAGGGTTTAAGAGGTTGTGTGAGGGGCGCCTGGGTGGCTCAGTGGGTTAAAGCCTCTGCTTTCAGCTCAGGTCATGATCTCAGCGTCCTGGGATCGAGGCCCGCATCGGGCTCTCTGCTCAGCAGGGAGCCTGCTTCCTCCTCTCCTTGTCTCTCTGCCTGCCTCTCTGCCTACTTGTGATCTCTCTCTCTCTGTGTCAAATAAATAAATAAAATCTTAAAAAAAAAAAAAAAGAGGTTGTGTGAGAAACTTTTAACCTGACTCAGTTATACATTCTCGCTCGTTCTTTTGGCCTGTTTCAATGCATACATCTGACACTTGTAAAGGAATGAGATCCTTACAGATCAATGCAAGGTATCTTCCTATAGACCAACCTGGTGAACTCTCAATTCCACCAGGAAATTGGCAACTAAGCAGCAGTGCTAAACATTTTCTACTAAAACTTACTATCACAAAAAATAAATAAAAATAAAAAAATAAAACTTATTAATCATAATGATCCTTTGTCTAGACTTTGCCTTTCTTGTAAAAACTTAATTTTAATTATTAAAAACTCCTGATTTTGATAATTTTAACTCAAATCTAGATTCCTCCCCATAAGAGGAAAAACAAAAACCTTAAATGTGTGTTTGATATTTTAATTTTTGTGTATGATATCAATAAGGAATTTTCTGAGTCAATGGATATAAGAAAGACTGTTAACCCAAATAGATAAAATCATGAATGAAAGAGGAGAGAACAAAACCAATGTCACAGAAATACAAACAATTATAAAAGAATACTATGAAAAATTATATGCCAACAAATTGGGCAACCAGGAAACAAATTAATAAATTCCTAGAAACCTACAAACTATCAAAACGGAAAGGAATAGAAAATCTAAACAGAACCATAACCAGCAAAGAAATTAAATCAATAAGCAAAAATCTCCCAACAAATGGAAGTCCAGGGCGAGACGGCTCCCAGGGGAATTCTACCAGACATTTAAAGAACAGTTAATACCTATTCTCCTCAAACTGTTCCAAAAATAAAAATGGAAGGAAAACTTCCAAACTCATTCTACAAAGCCAGCATTACCTAAGTCCAAAACAAAGACCCCACTAAAAAGGGGAAATAGGTCAACATCTCTGATGAACATGGATGCAAATATTCTCAACAAAATACTAGTAAAACAAATCCAACAGTATATTAAAGGAATCATTCACGATGATCAAATGGGATTTATTCCGAGACTGCATGGGTGGTTTCAATATTCGTAAATCAATCCATGTGACATACCACATTGATAAAAGAAAGGACAAGAACCATATGATCCCCTCAATAGTTACAGAAAAAGTATTGACAAAAGGCAGTATCCATTTTTGATAAAAACCTTTAACAAAGTAGGGATAGAGGAAACATAAATGCCATATACAAAAAGACCCACAGCTAATATCACCCTCAATGGGGAAAAACTGGAGAGTCTTTCCCCTATGGTCAGGAATAAGACAAGGATGTCCATGCTCACCATTACTATTTAACACAGTACTCCAAGTCTTAGCCTCAACGATCATACAACAAAAAGAAATAAAAAACATCCAAATTAGCAAGGAAGAAGTCAAACTTTCACTATTTGGAGACAACATGATACTCTCTGCAGAAAACCTGAAAGACTCCACCAAAAAATTGCTAGAATACATGAATTCAGCAAAGTTGCAGGATATAAAAATCAATGTGCAAAAATCTATTGTATTTCTATACACCACTAATGAAGCAGCAGAGAAAGAAATTAAGGAATCAATCCCATTTGCAACTGCACCAAAAACAATAAGCTACCTAGGAATAAACCTAACTAAAGATATAAAAGGTATATACTTTGAGAATTGTAGAACAGTTATGAAAGAAATTGAAAAGGGAATAAAGAAATGGAAACCATAAGATAATTGACTTTCTCTGCTTGACTTATTTCACTCAGCATAATCTCCTCCAGTCCTGTCCATGTGGATACAAAAGCTGGGTATTCATCCTTTCTGATGGCTGCATAATATTCCATTATATTTTCTTTATCCATTCATCTGAAAGGCATCTTGGCTCTTTCCACAGTTTGGCAATTGTGGACACTGCTGCTATCAACATTGGGGTACATATGGCCCTTCTTTTCACTACATCTGTATCTTTGAGGTAAATACCCGGTAATGCAATTGCAGGGTCATAGGGTAGCTCTATTTTTAATTTTTTGAGGAGTTTCCACACTGTTTTACAAAGTGGCTGCACCAACTTCGATTCCCACCAACAATGTAAGAGGGTTCCCCTTTCTCCACATCCTCTCCAACACTTGTTGTTTCCTGTCCTGTTAATTTGGCCACTGTAACTGGTATAAGGTGGTATCTCAATGTGGTTTTGATTTGAATTTCCCTGATGGCTAATGATGATGAACATTTCTTCATGTGTCTGATAGCCATTTGTAAGTCTTCTTTGGAGAAGTGTCATTAGGAGAAGGAAAGGAAAAATGAATTGGGGTAAATTGGAGGGGGAAACAAAGCATGAGGGACTGTGGACTCTGAGAAACAAACTTAGGGTTATGGAGGGGAGGGGGGTGGGGGGATGGGTAAGCGCGGTGGTGGGTATTAAAGAAGGCACATACTGCATGGAGCACTGGGTATGGTGCATAAACGATGAATCTTGGAACACTGAAAAAAATAAAATTAAATTAAGATGTGGAGGGAAAAAAAAAAAGAAATGGGAAAATATTCCAAGCTCATGGATTGTAAGAACAAACACTGTTAAAATGTCTATACTACCTAAAGCAATCTACACATTCAATACAATCCCTATCAAAATACAATACCACCGGTGTTTTTCACAGAGCTAGACCAAACAATCTTAAAATCTGTATGGAACCACAAAAGACCCTGAACAGTCAAAGCAATCTTGGCAAAGAAACAAAACTTGAGGCATCACAATTCTGGACTTCAAGCTGTATTACAAAGCTGTAGTCATCAAGACAATATGGCACTGGCACAAAAATGGACGCACTGATCAAACAGAACAGAAAACCCAGAAATGGACCCACAACTATATGGTCAACTAATCTTTGACAAAGCAGGAAAGAATATCCAATGGCAAAAAGACAATCTCTTCAACAAATGGTGTTGGGAAACCTGGACAGCAACATGCAGAAGAAAAGACCACTTCCTTACACCACACACAAAAAGAAATTCAAAATGGATGAAAGACCTAAATGTGAGACCGGAAACCATCAAAATCCTAAAGAAGAACATAGGCAGCAACCTCTTCAACCTCAGCCATAGCAACTTCTTACTAGACATGTCTCCGGAAGCAAGGGAAACAAAAGCAAAAAATGAACTACTGGGACTTCATCAATATAAAAAGCTTCTGCACAGTGAAGGAAACAATCAACAAAACTAAAAGGCAGCCTGTGGAATGGGAGAAGATATTTGCAAACAACATTTCTGATGAAGGGTTAGTATCCAAAATCTATAAAGAACTTATCAAACACCCAAAAACAAATAATCCAGTTAAGAAATGGGCATTAGACATGAACAAACACTTTTCTAAAGATGACAAACAGATGGCTAACAGACACATGAAAAGATGCTCAATGTCATTCATCATCAGGGAAACACACATCAAAACCACAATGAGATACCATGTCACACCTATCAGAATGGCTAATTAACAACGTAAGAAACAACAGATGTTGGTGAGGATACGGAGAAAGGGGAACATTCTTGCACTGCTGGTAGGACTGCAACCTGGTACAACCATTCTGGAGAACAGTCTGGAGATTCCTCAAAAAGTTAAAAATTAGGGGTGCCTATGTGGCTCAGTTGGTTGAGCATCCTGTTGATTTGGGCTCAGGTCAAGATCTCATGGGTTATGGGATAGAGCCCTACATCAGGCTCTGTGCTCAATGCGGAGCCTGCTTGGAATTCTCTCTCCTCTCCCTCTGCGTCACCCCCCCACACACACACACACACATGCTCTTTTTTTCTTTCTCTCTCTCTCAAATAAATAAATATTATTAAAAACACATAAATAAATCTTTAAAAAAAAGAAAAAAGTAAGAAGTAGAACTGCCCTGCAATCCAGCAATTATACTACTGGGTATTCACCCAAAAGATACAAAAATACAGACCGAAGGGATACATGCATGCAGATGTTTATACCAGCATTATCAGCAACAGCCAAAATCTGGAGAGACCCCAAATGTCCATTGATTGATGAATGGATAATGATGTGGTATAAATACACAACAGAATATTACTCAGCCATCAAAAAAATGAAATCTTGCCATTCACAATGATGTGGCTAGAACTAGAGTGTATTCACTAAGTGAAATAAGTCAGAGAAAGACAAGTATCATATGAACTCACCATACGTGGAATTTAAAAAAGAAAACAAATGAATATATATGAAGAGGAAAAAGAAAAAAAAAAAAAGAAGAGGGAAACAAGCCATAAGACACGCTTAAACTATAGAGAACAAACTGAGGATTGATGGAGGAAAGTGAGTGGGGGGATGGGATAGATGGGAAGGCTAAAAAAGGCACTTGTTATGATGAGGACTGGGGATTGTATGTAAGTGATGAACCACTGAATTCTATTCCTAAAATCAATATTGCACTGTATGTTAACTAAGTAAAATTTAAATAAAAAAAGATTGTTAGGCCAATAAAGATACAGAGTGTCTTCTGGCATTTTCTTCCTTTTTTAATTAACACATTTCTAATTTTATTGCTAGAAAAAGAATTCTTTTATACATTTATGATTATACTATTTGGCGTTAACAGACATTCATTACACAAAATGTAGAAATATATTAAGGGGAAAACAAAATCAGTAATAATCCCACCATAAGGAAAAGATCACCATTACCATTTTGGGACATTTAAAGTATCATAAAAGTATTTTTTAAAGGATATTTTAAATTATCTTTTACACGTTTATTTACATTTCAAACAAAGTATAAAAGGATACTCAGGTTGTATTCAAGATTCTATATATAAAACCTATATATACATATATAAATACATACAGAAGTAAATGACTGTATCCAACATCTTTTTAATTCAGATTTTAGTAATATCTCTGTGCTAATCTTATCTTCAGTTGTACAAGACAGATTTAGAGCTATCAAGTGATATCACTAAAATCTCCATTACTGACTGCTCATTGCAGAATTTTAGTTGACTAGCTTAACACTTTAAAAAAAAACTTATGTAACATTTTATCAAATTCCAAAATTAACTGAACTGGACTAACAATGGAAATGAACTTTCAGATCCTCCCCTAACATCTGCCACATTTAATCAATCTATTTAATTTTAAATTATTGGTTTTATAGCTGTTTTATATCCATCAGTATGTTTGTCTTAGTTCTATAGTTGTATAATAGTGGCTTTTATCTGGTTTTATGTATAAATGTATTTAAACAACAGTACAATATCAATCCTAAAGAGAGAAAATCATAAAAAGAAACATTTATTCAGCTTAATTTATAAATAACAGCAAATGTCCAATAAGCAATCTAAATGCCCAAAGAATAAAAACAATCATGGAAAAATAACACTCAATGGAATACCCCATAGTCACTGAACTATGCATTCAAAGTCTCCTTGTACACAGTAATCTACCTTTTCTCCATTTGCTATATTGTTAATGTTTCTTCTTCACTTTTTAAAACTAAGTTCATTGTGCCAGAATGTCTCATTGACTTCCTCTCTGTTTCTCTGTAAGTCATGTTTGCATAGTAAATGCTAATTAGGGATACACAACATTCATGCTAGATTCCTAACAGCAACTTACTTATTATTATTGGCACCACCACATCTTCAATTGCCAACATAATGGCGGCAGAAGGAGTAACATTCCTGAGAGCAACTTAGGAAAACCCCAAGTATTTTTGATTGGACTTACTTTCATCATTTTCTCCAGCCTCAGATGTCACAGTAATGGTGAAACTGGGTGGATTTTCTGATAATACTGTAAGAAAATATACACAGAGATTAAGTTATTAAGATGCTTTATAAGGCAAATGCTTTTCTTACTAGCAAAATATCACTACCCAGTCCTGGAAAGTGATCCCTAGTCTGTATTTCCATTTCCACAAATACAGACTGAACTGTACATTCAAATGATAAAACACTCATCAATTTTCTATTTAAATCAAGGGTTATCTTTAATTTGGGAAAAAAAATACCTTTAGTAGACTCTTGGGAGTTTTACCAAATCAATTAAACTAATTAAGTAATTTTTCTTTTAATTCAAAATTTCCATCTATACATGGAAAATTACATTCTAAAATATTCCCAAACAGAATGACGAAAGAAGTTTGAGGTTTCATCAGAAACTATCCACTGATACTCAGTATTATCACTAATTTTTAAACTTATATATTCTAAGGTATAATTCAGAATCTCCATGACAAACAGTAAATATTAATTTGTTACAGTTGTGTCTTCTGTCTCTTTCTAGCCACATCATCCCTAGAACCAAACTTTATTCTTTCACCAATTATTGAGTCTCTACCATCTTTCATGGAATTATAAAATTAGCTATGAATCCCAACATCAAATTGCTTACAATTTGTTACAGAAGTCAAGGCATGCAAATCAACATTTATATAAATAAGAAAGCATATATACCATTTTATAGCGTGATGCCTGATAGTATATATGTTTCTATCTCTTCCCCCACAAGAATACTGTAAAAATTATGACAGCTCCTAGAGCAGTGCCTGGCAGTATCTAGAAATTCAACAAATTCTGGCTAAATGGCAGAGCTAAAATAAATGGAATGAAAATAGAAAAAAACAAATTAAACTTATATTCAGAACCATTAGAAGAGTAAACAAGAAAAATGCAGGCCACCTAGGATTGCTGCTGAGCCCCTGAGAAAAGCCTGTGCCTCACTCCAGCCCTGGGAAGCACTGGCCCCTGTCAAGGTTGGCAAGCGGCTCAGCAACCTCTTTCTGAAATGAAAGGGCAAGGAGATCTCTGAAGAAGTCACCAAGGAAAGTACTCAGCTTTTCCTACTTAAGAACTTCTGAAGCCTTCATAAATATCCATTATCAATAAAATTTTCAAGACATATGCCTTCACTTTAATTGAAGTTTAAAAGTACTTAAAGCATGATGGACATCATGATTACTATGAAAGTATCTGTCAAGAAGGTAAGACTCAATGGACTCATATTTTAATAGGCCTCAGACAGTCCAGCCCACGCTAAAAAAAGTCCCTGAAAGGTAATTATAATAAAGCTTTTAAAATAGGATTGACCCTTCTTTTTTGACAAATATGTATAAAATATATTTGATGCATTTCATTCCTACTTCGTTTCATGACCAATTTTAGCATTTACATGGTATCAAATGTAAACACAGCAACTACAAATCTTTAATCTGCCAATTAAACTTCAATATGTAATCGATTATAAGACAAATTCCTATTTCAGAGATGTTAAAATATAGAAATGTCTTAGAACCAATTAAATATAGTATTATCCCAATTTCATAGATGTAGAAACTGAGATAAAAGAGCTCTTAAATAATCTGCCCAATGTTATTCAGCTAGTAATTGGAAGAACTGAATAAACTACATTGAATTTCATGTAAAAAAGAAAATTTTTTTTCCAGCTGAGAAATTCCGGCAAAGTCACTCGACCTAGACTGTGAATTAAGGCATATTGGTAAGTAAAGATGGAGAAAAGAAATACAGGCAACAGAAACATGGCAGCAAGGGCATAACAGGTTTAAGGAATATATAGGGAAGAAGAAATTATTCCATTTGGTAGATGTATATGTGGGTAAAGAAAAGTAGCTGAAAAAATACTGCTGAAAGTTTAGTTTTGGACAATGATAGTAATTTTAGCAGCAGCGGTATGGGCAGAATTGTATTTCTAAACATAAGAAGATAAGTCTAGCAACAGGGCATAAATTGGAAGGAAAGAAACAAGGCCAGAGGCAGGATGAAACTACATAGCTATTAAAATCATCCCAGCAAGGTTAATGAGGTTCTGAACTAGGTTAGCAACCATGGGAATAGCAGGGAACAGGAAGGACTCTTCATTCCAAATCTGCAGGCAGAGGATGGTAGCGCCATTAACAAAAAACAAAAAATACAAAAAAAAAAAAAAAAAAATCAGAGATGATACATTTAAGTGACAAAAGGAACTTTCAGTTGGAGATACCAAGTATGAAAAATGCAGTTAGAAATGGGAAAATGGAGCTAAAGCTAAAGAAATAGGGGCAACACCAGCTTTGTAAGGAATCCTTAATTTGGGAAACTAAAATACAAGGAGAAAAAAGTGCCAGAGAGAAAAAGAAAAGGAGCATCCACGAGAGGTCAAAACAAACTCAAGAGAAGCCTATTTTGTTTGTGAAGGCATCCCAACTATTGAGATCCAGATATGGTATGGCACTGTCTACAATGTGTACAATATAGGTCTGTATAGCTTTCAGGGGGAAATTGGCGAGGAACCACTGGCCTGCAAGATCAGATCTAAATCCCTAACAAGGCCTCCTGTATCTGGCCCCTGCTCACTTGTCAGGCTTCATTTTTCATGACTCTCAGCACTCTATGTTCTAGGCCTATCAAGCCGCTTTCCCTTTAAACACATTTTGCTTTCACAGAGTCCTGCTTCTGCACATGCTATGTCCCTTCCCCTGGTATCATTCACTTGTTAGCTCCTCATCACCCCTCAGTTCTCCAAAAACAACCAAGACCCTCCCCTTTTCCTGTGCTCTGGCTGCATCCTATACATTCCTCCGTGAAAGAATCATCACACTATGTTGTAAATTACTTATCTGACGTCTTTTCCCAATACACTGAGATTCTAAGAACACATATAATAAATATCTGGTAAATGAGGACTTGGGATGTGAGCAAGAACATCACTGAATTGCCTGACCTTGGGAAACATAGAGAAGAGGGAGGCAGGACAGACAAGAAAGAAGTTGATAAACTCTTAATCCATGAGAAATCATGATGAGAGGCATGTTCGGCAAAATAACTGGAATGAAGAACTGTGGGGCAAAAAATTTATGGACAGAAAGAGGACTTTCAGAGGGCAAAATTCTAAAGATGGCATTGACAAGGTGTGGTTATGCCCCCATGCAGTTGAAGGAAATGGAAATCAAAACTGTTCATTCATAAAGACAAGGAATTATAAAGCCGTATTATTTTAAGTATCAGCAACCAAGATGGTAAATTTCTAGTAAAGAATATATTATATTTAACAGTTATAAAGTATTTGCATACTTTGTATGACTCCCCATTAAACACACATGAAAACTAAAGATGGGAGAGGTTGTATGAGTTGCCCAAAGACACAGAGCTCATATCCACTATACCAAGCTGCCATTACAGAGAAAAAAATGTGAGCCAGGAACAACAAAAAAGGATATTGGAGAACACTACTTATATCCCCTACTATCTACTCACCCCATCTTCTAATGATGCCACTTTTAACTGAACATATTAACCCCCAGAATAAAGACTACATTTCCCAGTCCAGTTAGGTCTCACCAAATGACTAAGTTCCAGCTAATGAGATGGAAGCAAATAAGTTCTTTGACAGTTTCCAGGAAATTTACTTAAGAAACTGCTGTCTTTGACTTCTTTTTTTCCCCCTCATTCCTTCATCTACCCTTCTGCTGGAAAGGAATGCTACCATCTTCACCACGAGGTAGCGACTACATCTTAGGAATGACAAGGAACTAAGCAGCAGCCTGGGTACCTAAGGAATTCTTGGACTAGAGCTACATAACTATCTTTTATGTGCAAAAGCAATAAACTTTTACCTTTTTAATTTAACTTTATTTAGAGAGAGTGTGTGAGTGGGGACTGGGGTGGGATGAGAGAGCAGAGAGAGAAAGAATTTCAAGCTAGAATTTCACACTCCGAGCTAAGTGTGGAGCCCAATGCAGAGCTAGATCCCATGATCCTGAGATCATGACCTGAGTGGAAATCAAGAGTCAGATGCTTAACCAACTGAGGCACCCAGGAGCCCCTAAACTTTTATCTTTTTCAAACCATTGCTTTTCGGGGTTTTCTGTCATAGCTGAACCTAATCCAAGGAAAGGAGAGGGGAGGGGAGGGGAGGGGAGGGGAGGGAAATGGAAGAGAAGGAAAGAACAGGGGAAAGGAAACGAAAAAAGAAAAGAAAGGAGAGGAAAGGAAAGGGGAAATGAAAAGAAAAAGAAAGAACATTCCAAAACTTGGAGGAGACTAACCTAGGGATGGGAAAGTTATTTAATTGGACTTGCAAAGATGAATGTTTCATCAGCACTTTGATAAAGGAATAATCCCATTCCAATGCATTACTGTGAGTTGGGATAAAATTAGCCTTCACTAAAGATGCCAGATTTCCACCACTGTAAGTGAATCAAAATATTTTTGAGAAGAAGAGTAAGGCTGTTGGGCATGGTGGAAGGAACCACTGGACAAGCAGGAGAACTGTTAAGTGACAGAGGGGCAGATGATGGCAAACTGGACAGAATTAAGAACAAACATAATGGAGGTAATAGCTCAAAAGTACACCAATGACATCAAGGTTTTCACAAAGAACCAGACAGCCCATATTAAAATAAGTCCCTGTGGTTCTTAGGGAGTGCCTTTAGAAAAACTGCTTTTAAAAGATGACTTCTTCCCCATCTCTAGGATGCAACTGTAACTGTTACAT
Organism: Ailurus styani; assembly: GCA_002007465.1. NCBI lineage: Eukaryota > Metazoa > Chordata > Mammalia > Carnivora > Ailuridae > Ailurus > Ailurus styani. Next base: position 69,481 of record LNAC01000429.1, read on the forward strand.
GCTCATGAATGCTACTCAGAGGTACTGACACAGGCAAATACAGAATTACGTACCCCTCTTTGTAAGACCAAACAGAATTAAGGGAACTTGACTTTTGCTTAGCTCAAAGCCAACCAATTTGTTTCAACAAAAACTCCCCATAGTCAGAGATTTTGATACAGAAATGGAAATAACCAAATTCTACTACCTTAGCAGGGCCTTGTCAAGTGAAGCACTACTGAAGGAGAATGTGGTATCAGGAGAGTCCATTTATATTTTGGAAGACTAGTTGTTAGGAGGATTGGATCAATGTGCAATCAAGCTACAGAACAGGCAAAAAGAAGAAACTGTATTATGATTTGTTATAATTCACAACAAATTCAACAGTGGACCAATAGTTCTTTGCAAATAGTCAAGCAATCAATTCTGAGGTTAGGCTAGGTCTATGTGGCTATAACTATGGGCTATCTGGATTGTGCATCTTAAAGCATCCACAAAGGGGTCATGATGTGCTTAACAAAGACTTCTCTGTCAAGCACCAAGCTATCCATTAAAAAAAAAAAAAAAGTATATCTACTTCCTTCATCAAGAGCATTGAGCATTTACCAAATCTAATATTAAATGTGATTCAAAATGAAATTAGAAAACTGCTAATTAGTGTTCCTTTGCAAACTGACACAAGCAAGCTCTCTTCTTAAACCTGGTATGAAAATAGGAAACGTATGAAATCATCAGCACAAAAGAAAGCTGTAAAACAGTAAACCTTACAAATCCTCATGATTTCAAAAGATCAAACATGGAAGGGTTTTATTCCAAACTCCCCTGCCTTTTCCCTGAAAGGTTTCATAAACAACACGATCATGAGTAAGGCAAAGTTCCTGAAGAATTACAAATCAAGACATTTTAATTTATTTATTGCAAAGTTTATAGGAATGCTGGTAGGAATTAGAGACAGATGGGCTCAGCTGATACTGGAGAATACCTGAATGCATCAAAGATTCATTCATAAATTGTCTTTTACTGCCCTGGCTCAGAATCCTCAAGCACTTTTGCATCTGACAAGAATTTCACATACTAAACTGTATCAGAGCTCAGCACAGTTTGAATGAACCATAAGACTGGTTTAGGATTAAAAATGTACCACTTTTTAAAATGCTTATATGTACAGTATTTAATGAGGGATACTTTATGTCCATAGAAAAGACGAGCATACCTTATGCTTTAACTCTACCTACACAGTGCCAATTACATTCCCCGTGTACTAGAAATGACCAAACGTCACAATTAAGAATATATCCAACAACTGACCCTATATTCTCTTTTATTTAGACATTGACAGATAAGCAAGGATAGAGAAGGGAGCCAGACTCCATACACACTCACCCAGTTAATGACACTCTCAAACCCCTCTTCACTCATCCCCTTAACATCCTCACAGCACAGCTGTACTGCTGGTGAGAGAGAACATGAACAGGACTGGAGCTATACAGGGGTAGCTGAGAGACATCTGCCTGTTGGCAAAGCAGAACAAAATTTGCTACCATTGCAAGCAGTGGTCAAAAGGTGGAGCTAAGAAAACTAAACTAAACAAGGAAAGGGAGAGGGACTGGAGTTGAACATACCTTACATTCTGAATTCTGACAATCAGTGATGGACAACAAAGGAAGGGACAGGGGCTGTAAATCCCACAAACCTAGGTTCTACTCACTCATATGGGCTTTTTTTGATCACTTCTCAAACAGAGTGTAATGCAAGAAAAGCCGTACTGATAGGGTCATCTTGCGGCACTTTCAAAATTATCTGAAGCATGGCTTAATAAAGAAAAATTCTCTTCCTTTAAAACATACCGAATGAGTTTCTCGATAATATTTTACATTAGCCCAACCTATCCAGTAATCTTCTGCTCCCCTTCGTCCCAGCTGGAGCTAGATCCCAAGTTCCACAGGTCTGCAAAGTGAAGCAAGAGGAAGGGGGTCCAGACCTAACTCTTGGTACAGTTCAGCCGCTAACTTGCTGGCCAGACCCAAAGCAAGCCACTTACCCCCTTCCTGCGACTCCATTACCTTGCTTGTAGCAAGACGCGTCCAGGCCAGATGATGCCTAATATCCCTCCCTAACAAACATGTGAATCTTCAGCGGAACTGAAATTTGTGCCACATCATTCACTGGACATTCGCAGAATATAAAGAAAAAGAAAAACGACAAATCCCAGGGACTCTCAAAACTGATTCTGGGTAACTTTGAACACAGCACTCTGAATCCCATAAACTTTAAAACACCATCGTATGAAAACACCTTCTACCGAGTAAAGGGGGGACATCGACACCTCTGCAGCTCTACAAAAACTACTCCCACTTGGAGTTTCTGTTTTCGTGTTTTCTCATTAAACCTCGGGGCGCTGTACGTTACACAGAAACCAAAGTGCACCCAACTCAATTCCAGGCCTGACGCTCTCCAGGGACCTCGCCAGTCTCTCCCGGACTTTCAGATTTCAGGGAATAGCGGAGAACAGGAAAAGCTGTGGAGTTACTCCTAAGTGGCTGAACACGTCAGGAGAAGAAGTGAAGAAAGAGTAGCGGGCAAGGTGGCCACGCGGCCTCGCTGTCCCCTTCTCCAACCTCGCCCGGGAGGCCGAGGGCTCCGGCCCATCCCACTCCACCCCCGGGCCGCTCCGGGCCCGCAGTCGCGGAAGTCACCTGTGAAGGAGTCGGGGTAGATGGACTCCAGAGCCTCCAGCTCGTTGCGCTGCTCCTCGCCGTAATCTGTCATCGTGGCCCTCGCTGCTGCCCATGGACCGCCCAGCCACCCTGGCGGCGCGCTGCAGCTGGGACCGCGGCCGCGCCGGGAGAGCGGGCAGCAGCCGAACGGGCGCAGGCGCAAAGACCCCGCCTGGGAGGCCCGGGGCCCAAAGCCAGGCCGGGCCTGCTGTGCAACAGCCCCACACGGGCCTACGCCTGCTCTCTAGTTCCGCGTTCGACTCGTTAGGCCTGGCCAGGGGAGCGCTGAGTAGCTGCCGGTCCCCCCGCCGCTTGGGCTTTGCGGAGATGGAAAAGGCACCCGGTCTGGCATTCGCTACGGACACCTGGGGCCGGTTCCAGGGCTTTTCAGGGCCTGAGCCTGAGAAGCCACTCAGCGCGACATCATCGCTCGATGGGTCTAGACTGAACGCTGGACATGCGTACTGGGGCGGGCCGAGGTGGTTGCGGGCGGGGCGCGGGGCGCGTCCGCGAACTTCGTCGCTTCCGGTTTCCGGTCTGCGACCCAGTGGCCCCGGCGGGGCGGAATGACGCGCCGCATCTGTGGGCTGGTGGTGGGGTCCGGGTGGTTTCTAGGCGTGTCGCGTCTCCCAGTTCCTTGGCATCCCAGGGACGCTGGGCGAGAGGCCGATCACGGTAGGCTCTAGTGGGCAGAGAAGCAGAAGCTCTGCCGGCGCATCGGGAGGCTCGGCCTAGCTGCTGACTAGCCAGTGCAGTGAATCCGGGGAAGAAATTGACGAAGTCCGGAGATTTGGGTTCTCGATCCGGGTTCTAGATCCCTGGGCTTCCGTATTGATTTGGTAAAGAGAACGCTGCCGGACATAGTTCTAAGTGTGTGAATTGGTAAAAGGGGTGTAGATTTCAGTTAACAGTTTCGTTAAGCACTGTAAAAATAAGTATCACCACTCGGAAAATGTTCAAAATTTTTGACTTTGGAGAATAAAATTGAGAAGGTTGTCTCCAAGTTCATCGCAGCAGTTAAAATTTTCAAGACCGATAATGGCACAGGCTAAGAAAATGGCTAAATGAGCATGGTACTTTTAAGAGAAAACTGTTAATGAACTCTGTTTTATGTTTATAAATTATAGTAAAGGAACATGGATATGTTAAGTCAAAAAGGAACAGGGGAAATATAAGAAACTACTTCCCAAATATTAAAAGATGGTTCACACTCTTGTATTTTTCTTCGTTTTCTGTATTAAAGCTGATTTCACTTGTGTAGTGGGGGTAACATTTTAAGTAAATTCCCCAGTGATAAAGGTTCTGAAGTTTTCTCTTGTTAAAATGATTATGTACTATGGACAGAAAGCATCTTGATCTTCTGTTGGGAAGTATTACTTACAGCAGAGGAATACGTAAAAACAAACATATTCAGGCGTACTTTGGTACTGATTCTGTGTCTTAAGAGTTGGTTTGGGGCATTCTTTTGCACTTTGAGGGGAAAAATTGGGAACTCTACTGCCAGTGGTGAGAATCAAATAAAATACATGAAGTAACTTTGCAAATATAAGGTGCCCTTTTTTTTTTTTTTTTTTTTTTTTGGAGATCCTGGGTTCACAGAAAGCAATGATTTGTTGGGGGGAAGAGCTGGACAGAAGAGTCAGTGCAAAGATCCTCAGGTGAGACCCCACTTGGTATTTTGAAAGCCAATATGGCTAATGCACAGTGAACTGGGGGGTGAGAAGGAATTTGCAGATCCTGTAGGATCAGGATTTGATGTAAGTTGTAAGAAAGAGAAGTCAAAAATGGTTTTTAGCTAGAACAGCAGGAAAGATGAAGTTCTAGTAACCAAAATGACAGGTAATGAAGACGGAATGAGTTTGGCACAGAAGTTGATAACACCTTCAAATAATGGATCAAAGAAAAAGGGGTAAAATTTTAAAGCTTTTCCTAACATAATAAAAACAACCTATCAAAATGGGGTGCAGCAAAACAACAAATTTAAGGTTTATATTCAGAAAAAGATTAATGTTGGTTGCAAGTTTTAATTTAGTAAATAAAGTGCTCCTTTGTTTTACTATTAACAGAATTTTTGGTTAAAAAAAACTTTTCAAGTGTGTTACATATGTTCACTACAAAGCCTTCATATTTCAGAATGCTCATGTGATGGTTTTGTTCTGTTTCTCAATACTGCAGATAACTCCTAAGGGAGTTCCAGTGCTAATGTAATCAAGAGAGCACCCCCCAAATCTTCTTCATCACATCATTAAGAATTTTTTGATTGATCTCTAATTTCATTTTGACAATGACAAAGACAATTCACAGACACAGGAAGTCCCTTTACTCCCTGAAATGGGAGAATTGTTACAAGGCAAGTTGGCTTTCTTTTAGTGTTTTGTTTTTAATATATAAAGATGTTAGAGAACAGGAGTGTTTCAAGCTCTGCAGATAGGCAAATGGTGTAGGGAGAACATCACAGGATCTGAGACCAGAAGTAAGAAGTCCAGCTTTAGCTTTTTATAAGCTAAATAAGCTTATAAGCTCATTCAGAGAACATGAAATAATGTATATAAATGTACATTGCAAATTCAAAAATAGGATATTAGTGTTAGTCATAATTTTGAATGTATAGAATATCTTCTGAAGCACTTCTGCTTTCTTTTTTTTCTTTTATTTGTTTATTTGACAGAGAGATTGAGATTATAAGTAGGCAGAGAGGCTAGCAGAGAGAGAGGGGGAAGCAGGCTCCCTGCCGAGCAGAGAGCCCGATGCGGGCCTCAATCCCAGGACCCTGAGATCATGACCTGAGCGGAAGGCAGAGGCATTAACCCACTGAGCCACCCAGGTGCCCACACTTCTGCTCTCTGTTGCTGTTCTCCATTCATCTTCATTCGTAGAGATTAACGTCCCTAAGATATTTGTCTAACTCATTTGTATTCATCTAAGTGTCTTTGCAAGTAATGCAAACTCTCAGTTGCTATTTCCTAATATTATCAGTCTTTAAAAACTATTCTGGTGTTTGTTTTTACTTGTCTGTGCCTATGAATTTTCTAGGCAATCTCTACTCTCAGATGCACAGAATTTCAAAGTCCCTATTTAAGGTTAATCTTAATTCTTTTAGTTCATGTGGTTAATGTTTCATTTAGTCAGGTGTCCCAAAACTTATCACTAGTCACAAATACAAATAGCCATATGAAATTATAATTTTGAGTACTCTCAAGAGTTCCCTTGAAGGGTAGTGATCTCAGTATCACTTCTAGCATAACTGACTTCCCTGCTTCCCGCCTCATTTACAATCCGCTCTAACTCAACATAGCAGTCAGTGTGATCCTGCTACAGTATAAATCAAGTCATGTCACTCTACTCATAACTGACTGCCCCCCTCAAATTAAAGGCCCATCTGAGTCCCCAACCCTCACCTGCACATTTTGTTACCTCCCTAACCTTATCTTCTACTGTTCTGCCACCTGTACTCTGCTCCTGCCACACTACCCTCCTTACAGTTTTTCCAACATGCAATGCAGGTTGTCTTCCTCAAGTCTTTGCACTTGCTTTCCCTCTTTTTGGCATGCTTTTCTTCCCATACCTACATTGCTCCCTCCCTCACCTCCTTCAAGTCTTTCCTCAAATGTAACCCTCAACGAGGCTACTCTGATTACCCTGCTTAAAATTACAGCTACTCTTCTTAGTATGCCCTATCTTCTTTACCTAATTTTATTTTTCTCATGGCATATTAAAATTGAACCAGAAATATTTATTAGTATTATTCTCCCCCACTTATCTCTCTCTCTCTCTCACACACACACCCCTTTGCTTTGGATTTGAAAGGGACTGGGCGGAGAAGGAGGAGAGAAAGCGAAGGAGTGGAAAGAGAAAAGATAGGATTAGTGAAATACAGTATAAATTACTTAAAATGTAGAAGGAAAATGAACTTGGGAGGTAAAGAACACTTAAGTCAAATCATGTTTTGGCTTCTTGTGAGAAAATATCATGAAGGGTTGAGTCAGGGGTGCCCTAAGGCTGTGTAGTTTCTAAGCAAACATGTTTTATGGGGTGCCTGTCTATATAAGCAGTTTTATTAAAAGATATGTTTTAGGTCGTCTGGGTGGCTCAATTGTTAAGTGTCTGACTTTGGCTCAGGTCCTGATCTCAGGGCCCTGGGATCTAGCCCCGCATGGGGCTCCCTGGATAGCAGGAAGCCTACTTCTCCCTTTCCCTCTCCCTCCGCTCGTGTTCCCACTTTCTGTGTCAAATAAATAAATAAAATCTTAAAAAAAAAAAAGATGTATTTTAAAAATTCAAGGGCCAAATAAGATATGGTAATTTACTGATAAAGATTTAAAATAGTAGAGACATGTATGCATTTGCTTATTGTTTAATCAGTGAGCATGAAGTTTCTCTGCAGTGTCCATGCACCATCTCTTCACGTTCTTTATCATGAAATGCACTATCTCCCACCGTGAAAAAAAAAAGTAAAAGTAACAGTGCCGTTACTACTAAGAATGCCATGACTGTTTGTAACTTCTACTGAAACAATGTAGTTCTTTTTTTTAAAAAAAAAATTTTTTTTTATTTATCTATTTGACAGAGAGAGATCACAAGTAGGCAGAGAGGCAGGCAGAGAGAGAGAGGAGGAAGCAGGCTCTCCACTGAGCAGAGAGCCCGATGCGGGGCTCAATCCCAGGACTCTGGGATCATGACCTGAGCTGAAGGCAGTGGCTTTAACCCACGGAGCCACCCAGGCGCCCCAAAACAATATAGTTCTTGCTTCTGCAGTATCCTAATGCCATTGAGGTAATGTTGGTCCTACCCTTCTCATTAAGTTCCATCATCCATCATGTTGCTCCTGAATACTGGCTTCTAGTGATTTTCTCAAAGAATGTGCTCTCTTGTTGATGTCCACAAATGCAAGTCTGACCCAAAGTATGCTGGAAAATGTGAGTGATCGTTTGTTTTCTAGTCACACTAAACTTACTACACATCTTCCAACCGTGTCTTGGTTTCTCCAGGCCAGGACCACCACATCCCTAGAATGGGATCCCTTTCAGTGTCAGCGGCACCCTACCTTCAAGGGGGGTGGATCCAGTCCAGCGGTTGCCTTTGCCACCGAGGAATGCACTTGACTAGCCCGGAGAGCACAAAGTCACCACGTGATCAGGGGCTGGGGAGAACAGCGATCTGAAGGGCCAGTCGTAAGCCTTAGGGGACTTGATGCATCACCTCAGTGGTCTGCCTGATCTGAGGCATGCGGGTTGTGCTGGTGCCCACCCTGGGTGCCGCAGGTGCAGCGCACTGAGTTAGGGACCCACAACCATCCCCCCTTCGGGTGCCATAGACATAGCAGGGAATGTCCCCAGCTCCACGCTCCAGGAAGGAAAGACCTGGGTCCACGCGATGAGGTCCGGCTCCAAGAGCCCCACGCAGTGGGTTCCAGAAAATTTCCAAGAAGGAGCTCAAAGCATCTGGCGCCCTAACGGCAAGTAGTACTGAATTGCATACCAAATTTTACTATTCTTGCTCCATCACTTGGACAGTTTTGCCTTTGGCTTTATCACCCCACAAAATGCAGACTTTTCTCCGGTCTGCTAGGATCTCATAGGATCTATAAAATCATTATTGGAGTAAAAATGCTTATTTTGTAGGTAGCTTTCTCAAAGTCAAGCTATCTCAAAGTGAAAAAAGGGAAGCATAAACTAAATAATAAGCCCATTTTTCTTGATCTATAAAGTTTATATAATCAAAAAGTGCCACATAGACCCAGACTTGCCTTTTTTTCCCCTTTGGCATGTGTTTTCTCGTATTTCAATTGCTGGAATATGTCTATGTTATGAAACAATTTACGGTATATAGTTCAGTTGATTCACTCACTGGCAACAAAAGAAAAATATATTTAAGTGTTTTTTATTTGTAGTTTAGACTGAAACATCTGTCGATACCTAAAAAATGTATATCCAGCTGTTCTTTCTGTACTTTAGAATACCCTCAGTTAGAACACATTATATATATTTATAGAATATTCTATTATAGATTATTTCTTTACCAGGAGCAAGTTTTGCCTAGGGCAGAGCATCAGTGCATATAGAATCACGGAATACTTGTGCTAGAAATTACCTTGAAATTGTGGGCTTATAAATTTCCTGAAATGTGTTGGTATATTAGTTTCATACTGCCCCTGAGACAAATTACCACAAACTTAGTGGCTTTATACAGTGCAAATTTATTAAAGTTCTGTAACTATAAGAACAGTATATATTTCTGACTGTTCTGACACCGGTTACACAGGTCTCAGCAGGCTAAAGTCCAGGTATTCTTGGGGATATGTTCCTTCCAGAGGCTCTAGGGGGTAAAGTCCATTTACTTGTGTTTTGCAGCTTCTAGTGGCTGTCTCCCTTTCTTGGCTCATCACCCTCTCCATTTTCAAACCCAGCAATGGCTAATTTCTCAGGTGTCACTCTGATGCTCCTTGACACTCCTTTTGGGTTGCCACTGGTTTGTCTCTGACTGATTCCTATGCCCCTCTTACAAGGAACCTTATGATTACACTGGGCCCCCTAGGATAATCCGGGATAATATCCCCATTTCAAAATCCTTACCTTGATCACATCTGCATTGTCTCTTTTGCCGTGTAAAGCATAGAGTAACGTTCACAAATTCCAGGATTCCAACATAAACATCTTTCGGAAGGCCACAATTTAGTGTACCCCAGTGTGTAAACTCTGAGGCCTAAGAGCCTATCTCTGTGTGCATGCACAGTTTTTCTAGATATTTCTGCAGAACAGCTTGCCCCCTAATGGCTTTTCAAGGAGATCTGTGACTTGTTACAGTTTAATCACTCCCACATTTTTGTCACCCTCCCCTTTCTCATGTAAGGGAACATTAAAGTCCCAGAGAGATTGACAAAACCATATGAATGAGAGATGTTTCCCTGACCCCATTTTTGACCCTTTGTAACTATAGCCTACCGAAAATAAATCGGCAGATGATAGCAGTGGCCTGCCCAACAGAATCAGTCCCACTGGCTGTAAGATAGCTCAGATCCAAAGTGATGCCCCAGTGAGAGTGCACATCTCACTTTGTTAATAAGAACCACAGTGCCTTGAAGTGGAGCCCTTCTACCTTCAGGTACAGTGGAAATGGAAAGAGAGGGACTCAGATGTGATGGAGAACCTTATTGTCGGAGCTCAGCATGTTTTACTTATTCATTTTAAGACACAGAAGGAGAATTCTCCTGACATCTGCAAGGCCTTGGAAGGTTGATAAGCTGTCCGCTGTTGCCGTATTCCACCACAGTGCTATGGAGTGCAGAATCGGAAGTCAGACTACTCAAGCCAGATTCGGGTTCTATCACTACAAGCCTGTGTCCTTTGGCAAATTGCTGGATTTCTCAGTATCTCAGTTGCCTCATCAGTAAAATGGGAAAACTTACTTCATTGGGGGTAAGATAGGCTTGGATTCCAATTATGAATGGTTCCATGGTTCACCAGTTATCTCATGTCAGTGAGAAAGCACATCCTATGTATAGAACTTCACATTCACAAAATTGCTTCACATTCTCTATGTTATTCATGCCATTTCAACAAGTCATATCAGAATATATGATTCTGTTTACCAGTTTGTTGCCAAGAGTAAATGGGATAAATTTGTTTAAAGTAGCTGGCATATAGTAAACATTACATACTATTTTTACTATAAAGCACTACTACAGATGGATGCAGATACTTGTTTTGGCCACTAGGAGGCAGCAGAAGAAACAACACTTGAAATGCATTTCTGTCTAAGGTTCTGGTGTCCTGAGATTAAAGAAGTTTAATTTGTACCTGGTGGTTAGTGTGGAAAAATAATTCAGTTCGGGAATGATATAGTTTGCCTCTCTGGAAACACATTCCAAAACATTCATTGCTCTTTGGTCCACTAGTCCAACTTATAGCTATGTGCCGCACAGCTAAAGGAACTAGTTGTGTAGCTGTGTAGCTGAGGACGGCCTGCCCATGTCTGTTCTTTACTGACCAGGGCTAAATTTTGGTAGATTTATTTAGAAGCTAACATTATATCGCTACATCTAGTATTTTGAGGTAGCAAATAACTGCCTAGTCTTGCATTTGGAAGACCTTTGGCTGACTGTGATATTTCAGTTTAAAGTTGACGTGATTTTCCTTTGTGCTAAGCAAAATGCAGAAAGCTCTTTGGAAATTCACGTTGTTGTTTCTTATTACAATCCTGCATTTGAATTTTTTTAATGGAGTTGGAGATTGAGAACAGAGAAAGGAGACAAAGAAGATAAATGTAAGTATGATTCTGCAATTTGGCTTTGGAAAACATAAAGCTGAATAAAACACATCTAAACATTGATATTGTCTTTGTCTTCTAGAAAGGAGGCAGCTTCTAGAAAGTTAAGAAATGAGCAAGTCTGTATATATGCCAAGCCACAGCATTTGATGTAGTAGCCAAAAGCATTTGGTAACAAAATATAAGGTTGTATTAGCATATAATTGATTTTAATTATATGTATTAAAATTACATATATCCATTAGGCATAAAGGGGAGGAAGTACAATGTTCCTAATGGAAAAGTCTTGTCTAACTGGCTGTGGAACAAAAGAATATTTTGGACAAACACACACACACATACAAACACACTACATACATACACACACATGCAAATGGGAATTCTATTTAATTGGAAATGGATAGTATGCAATGAAATATCAGGGATATGAACTGCCCTTCAAATGCTCACACAGTGGCTATAAAGCCCACTGAAGGCATGTAGAAAAGCCAAAGAATACTTTAATCCCTTGCTAGAAAGCTCTAGTGGAAGATCATGATTATGTGAGTTAGAATATAAACTGTGTATGTCATGCTCTGAAGGAGTTTGATGTAGAATGGGCTTCCAGAATCTAGTAAAAAGAAAGTTTTCTGGTGTTAGTGTATATAAACAACTATAATCTTCTTTCTGATGATGTAATGCTTTAACTTTATATACTCTTTGATCCTTCTGTTAACTGAAAATCTTATTGGAGAGTATTTACTGTGGTATAATCCCCCAAAACTAATAAAATAATTCTGAGCATAGTGTAAAGTGTCGATTTAACTATTCTGTCCCAATACAGAGGAGTTTCAGAAATTCCCAGATAAGCAGGGTGATGCGATTTTAGTGCTGGAGGAGACTGTGGAGAATGGAGTGGACATGACCTTCCATATTGACACAGCTCATTTACATCAGGGCCAAGTGAGGACCCTAGTTACCTCCCACAACTTCTGTTTTTTTAAAGATCCTTCTTGTTGTGTCATGTCAGTCAGTCTTGTGTATGGATTTATGTGATAAACTGGAATAGCTTTCCATGGCCACTTTAAAAAGTTCAGTGTATTAACATTCTTTTGAAAGTGGAACACCAGAAAATGTCTTTAGAAAAAGAATTGAACTCAGTGATCTTTTCCTTCTAATGGAGACAACCTGGGCCTACAACTCTTCTAGAAGATTGTATACATATGGATCTGTATAAACTGAATATGAACATCAAAATCTTATCAGATTTAAAAGGAACCTCAAAATACATTTGCTTCAGTTCCTTGCCCTACAACAGGTAAGGTATCATTATCTACAATTTATAGATCAAACAGTTGAGTCCCAGAGAGAATAACTAACCTGCCCACTAAGTAATGGTGAGGGAGAGACAGGTCTCCTGTTGTAACAAAGTAGTACACTATGCATCTCTTTCAGATTTTTTTTAATGATCTTCTTCAAATTCATTTTCTATTTGTTTCCATTAAGTTTGTGGAACCCATAATTTCAAACAAAATAGACTCCTTCTTCCACAATTGTGTAAAAGTAGATTCCTAAATAATTGACTGCATTTTAGTTTCTCAAGTCTCCTTGAAAGTGAATCTTGATGGTCAGCTTGACAACTGGCAGTTGGTCCATTACCCAGTAAACAGCCATGGTTTTGGTTTAAGAAATAAGCAAAAGCCCTCATTTTGCTGATTTCGGCAATAAACCAGTTGCTTAAGTGAATGTGACAAACATCAGGCACAAGATACTACATATATCAGAAATAATCAGGATAAATTAGAAAACTCAAATATGAGAGGTATGGAGTCACAGAGAAGAGTCAGGTGGGTCTCCTCTTTTGGAGTTTTAGACAATGGATATACAAATGTAGATGGCAGTCTCACTTCCCCCAACGGATTTTGAGTGCAAGGGTACAAATTGATCATGAAAAGGCACAGACAGTGTCTCTGCAGTAGAGCACAGAAGGGAAGCTTTCTAGAATAAACTTTATATGTTGTGGCTATAAAAATGCTCCTAGTGTGGAGGTGCTATAAATAACATTTATGATACTAATGATGATAGGATAATGCATCATCTTCCCCTGGTTATGGCAGAATGACTCAAGATCTTCTTGCATGGGCTTCTCCCTTACATGTTACCAGCTTAGAAAGGGCTTTTTATTCTAGTTCCCAAAAGGTCAGACATTTGAGATCAAAAGAAGGGACAGAAGCAAGTGAAAAGTTGAAGAGGTAGAAATAAAGAAAACCAGAAATTAGAGATGGGGAAATAGTGATGGGAGATATGGAACACAAAGAGAACGGGAGAAAGTAACGTGTGTTGGCACTTATTTTAGGAAAGGCACTGTACTGAGCACTTTGCTTATATTATCACCTTTAATCCTCACAGCAGCTCTATGAAGTAGCCATTATGTGCAGATAACAAGATGATACTCAAAAATAGTAGTTTTCACATAGCTAACCAAGTAACAGAACCAAGGTTTCCATTCTGATATGACTTCAAAATCCATATTGTTTTAATAAAACCAATATAGGCATCACCAGACCACCAAAGAGATTTCAAAAACAGAGATTGGCACAATGATCAGATAAACGCTTTTGGAAAGAGCATCTTGAATAGACTTATTTAAATATCAGAAGAGAGAAAAAGATGAAGAGATTACACTGAAACTCCATCATCATGAGAGTAAAGTATTTGTTAAGCATCCTGAATTGTGAGAGGTGCTGTAATCAAGGTTTTAATTCAATACCCTCGGATTTGCCTTCCTCATTATCCTCATCCATCCTGTCTCTAAGGAAGTTATAGTGACCTTGCAAGTCCTCACCCATGCAGAGAAGACTGGGTGCTGAAATATCTCTCCAGTCCTGACACGAAGGAATACGGATGTTTCTGACATCTTCCTTTCCAGGAATGAAGCCGAAGAGTTTCTTTATGCGCTGCATGATGAGGAGCCGTGAATGCTGCTCGGCGGCTTGTTCAAAGAGTTCCCTCTCATTGTGGAGGTGGTTGGTCCAGTAACAGTGCTGCAGAGAGGTGAGGGGAGAGCAGCACCTGGTCAAGCAGCGGGAAACTAGAGCAGCGATGGTTGCCAAGGTGATCAGAATCCAGCCCAGCATCTTGACATAATTATTTAAAAGAAAAGCAGAAAACCTCAATGTAGTGAATATCAAAGGAACAGACACAGTAAGAGGGATTTCTGAAAAATAAACTGTGGGTAAGAAATTTGTTTTTCTGGGGGGAGCCTGGATGGTTCAGTGGGTTAAGTGTCTGCCTTCTGCTCAGGTGGTGATCCCAGGGTCCTGGGATCAAGTCCCACATCGGGCTCGTTGCTAAGCAGGGAGCCTGCTTCTCCCTCTGCCTGCTGCTCCCCCTGCTTGTGCTCGGCTCTCTCTGTTAAATAAATAAATAAATAAATAAATAAATAAATAAATAAATAAATAAATAAATCTTAAAAAAAAAAAGAAGAAATTTGTGGGGCGCCTGGCTGACTCTGTCCTTAAGTATCTGCCTTGGGCTCAGGTCATGATCCCAATGTCCTGGGATTGAGCCCCACATCAAGCTCCCTGCTCAGCGGGAAATCTGCTTCTCTCTCTCCCTTTCCCACTCCCCCTGCTTGTGTTCCCGCTCTCGTCTCTCTTTCCCTCTGTTACATAAATAAAATCTTTTTTAAAAATTGAGATCACCCATTTTAAAAAAAATTTGTTTTTCTCGTCTTTGAAATAAAAACAAGGTGCTGATCACTTAGTATGGATACAGACATGATGGAGAGAATAAGCCCAGCCATTTCAATTTGGGGGCTACAAAGGATATTGACCGGTTAACTTGGAATGGACTACTGTCCTTGAAGTGGCAGATGCTATAACCCACCAATTACTCTTGTGTAGAGTACATAAACTATATTCTTTGGTTTTAGCTCAACTTTCCTCCCCAACAATTAGGTACAAGTCAAGCATCCTTTGGGTGCTTAATAACTATTTGATAATGATGGTGATGACAATGATGATATGATAGATAATAATGGTAGCTTCCTAAGTGCCTTCTTAATAATGTGGTAACAGGTATTCATTGATATTTCTTCCTGAGTTGCTCTTTCCTTTTATTTTTTGTGACCAAAGAAGACCCTATATCCCTAAATGGAAAGCACCTTATAATTTTCCTTTTCATTTCCTTCCTCCTTCAAATAGTATTTGCTGACCAGTTTTATGATTCATTTTTTGAAATATACTTTGAAAGAAAAATTAGCTATACCTTATTTACATTTAGTGCTTTCTTTGAAAGCCTGACATAAATGGCTGTTTTCTAGTCTTAGAACTTTTTATTATTATTATTCCTTTTTCAATGGTTAGCAATTACGATGTAAAGTGAGAAAGGCAAATTCCACAGGTATAAGGAAGCCAGCAGTCGGCACCCATAGTCTGAGAGTTCTCTCCCTCAGCTTGTGATTCACCAGTAGGCCTGGAATTACCAGTGTGAGCATAGCAGGGCCACTGCACTCAGTGCAGGCTAAAACCTACAACATGACACTCGTGGCAATTTAATTTGAGAGAGCACAGTGGAGGAAAGGCCATCTGAGGTGCCCATTAATTCATCAGCCATCATTTATCGAGTCCCAGGTTGACCTCCCACCATGTTCTATACGTGGTTGTTGGTTATGGGGGCTCAGATGTGAATAATTTAAGATACATTCACTCTTTCCACAGTATTTAAGACTAAGGAGGGAGATAAAATAGAAAGCCAAGAAATATGTTAAAATGTGATAGTTTTTTTTATAGCAGTAAGCACAGTGGGAGAGAGATGAACTCACTTAAGGAAGAGGAGAATCAGGGAGTACTTCCCAGAGAAGATGATGTTCAGACTTAAATATTAAAGAGTAGTTCACCAGATGTAAGAAGTTGAGGAGAGTTCTAATAAGAGAAGAAGAAAAGGGTGCCTGGGTGGCTCAGTGGGTTAAAGCCTCTGCCTTCAGCTCAGGTCATGATCTCAGGGTCCTGGGATCGAGGCCGGCATCGGGCTCCCTGCTCGGTGGGGAGCCTGCTTCCTCCTCTCTCTCTGCCTGCTTCTCCCCCTACTTGTGATCTCTGTCAAATAAATAAATAAAATCTTAAAAAAAAAAAGAGAGAAGAGAAGAAAACTAAGAGCATGAAGAGTTGGGACAACCTCAAGAAGTTTGTACCCCCAGGGTCATAGGAGTCATGTAGAAAAGTGATCAGGAACCAGACACTGAAGGACCTTGTATGTCATGACAAGAATCTGGATTTGGGATTGGGCTGGTTGAAAATCATTGAAGAACTTTATATGGGGGTTGGGGAATGGTGCTCATCATTCAATTTGCATTTAGAAAGATAATTTTGGCATGGCTGTGGAAGGTTGATTAAAATTGGGTAAAATTCATGTCAGGAAGCTATTTTAGAATGAGGTATGGGCAGAGAAAGGGTTTGAACTTACATGATCTTGTGATCAACTCAGAAAAATCAAACAGAAAGATGGTGTATATTCCTCAGATGAGATTGAAGTTCAAGGTGGTTGTGAAAGGCAGCCTGGTGAAATGGAAACAGTATGACCTTTGACTATCCCAATCAGCCATTTATTAGCTCTGTGAACTTATAAGAGTTACATAAACTCTTTGAGCTTTGGTTTCCTCATCTGTAAAATGGGGTTGATTATACCTCTCTCTCAAGAGTCTGAGGATTAGAATTAAATGTGAACTATTTATACAGTAAATGATAAACATCTTAATAAATATTAGTTTTGTGGTCATTGATCCAAAAACATCCGCTGGCTGATGGCACTCTGAACCATAAAAACGTCTTTTCACAGAAGTCTGTGTATGCATTAAATAAGACATTTTATTTTCACTTTAAGAAAATCTTACCAACCAGTGTGTACTACATCTTAGCATTTCTTGAGCAAGTACATTTTTGAAAGCTAAAATCCCCCCATTGGTTATTTGACTTTTCACCTATCTTCACACAACTCCTCAGCCTGAGCTTTAGGGCTACTGTAAAAGGTTGAGACAGAGCCTACTTTAATGGGATTTCTAACTTTGCTTAAATAGGGTCATATGCAACACTTGAGTATTCTGTCTGTTGAAAGTAATTTTTTTAATAAAATAACACTAGCACTTATAAATTTTAATAGCTAAAAAGTGATGAGTCAAAAATGTGTATGTCTTTGCAATAAATAGTTTAAAAAATAGGGTATTTTTATTGTATTGCAGTGGTTTGCAAATTGTTTTTTTACCCCAAATCCCTCGGAGAAAGTGATGGATGCCAATGACTCTTTCTGTGTTGACAAAATGCACTTTTATACTTCTTAAATTTAACTGGTAAGTACAGTATATACAGGCCTTTTCCTTGCCTCATTCCACCCCTTCACATAAACTTGTCTAAAGACATTAAATTTAGAGCCATCCCTGGAATTTATTTTAATCATAATTAAGTTTCCTCTAATTTTAGATAAAATTTTAATACATGAGAATGAATATTTCAGAATATGCAAGGTAGAATGAAGTAATTTAATATTATTATTAAAATAATATCTAAGATTTATTGTTTTTAATATGGATTGTGGATACGATGCTGAGCCCTTTAGATGTATTAGCTCATTTATTACTCACCCCAACCGTATGCGGTAGATCCTATTAATATCTCCAATTTACAGAGCATGGAAAAGTTATATAACTTGCTCAGGGTTTTCCAGGTTAATAAATGGCAAAGCAAGATTCCAACACAAATCTGCTGACTCCGAAGCCCAACATCCTAAACGTATGTTTATAGCCGCTCAGTACAAATCACCTTGATGAACCGCATCCAGTTTGTGTTCCATTCTCAGATAACACGAGAAGCAGTAGAAAAGTGAAATGTTCCCAATGGCTGCAGTTAGGCGGGGATAGCATAGCAAGAGAAAAAAAAAAATCAAGAACTTACTTGTGACTGGTATCTGTGCAGAAGAGCTACTTCGTCTCTTACCAGGCTCATGTCGGAAGGAGCTGATTTGCCACATGGAAACCCAGCCAGGATCTCTTTCCGTTTGCTGGCGCTGATATTGTCAAACACTGGGTAATGGCCCACAGGTGCAAATTCACTTGCCGCGCATTCATAGTAGGTGCCTGTCAGCAGGGTTACGGCCAGCCACGTTAATGGGGCAACAAGCGCCCTCCCGGTGATGCTGAAGAACCGAAGACAGGCCAGCTTGCGCTCCAGGGGGCTGATTCTCCGCTGCGGAGGGCCACAGCTGCAGCAGTATTCACTGGTCATGGTCCACATCTGGCTTCTCAGAGCATAGCCAGCAACCAGAAGGATCAAGGCTGGAATGACTAGAAAAGCAGAACCATAGTAGAAATTTTTCCCAACCTGACAGGGACAACTGAACGTGAAAGAGGAGAAAAGCTGCTGCCCACCAATGGTTGAAGCAGCAATTAAAGAATTGATAAATGTTCCACTTCTCTGCAGGGAAGATATGATATTGTTGAGAGTCGGGCTCATTGTTGGGAAGCTCTGACACAAATGGCCCTTTCTGATCATTACACTCCACCAGCTATAACCATTTTATGGGACCTTACTGGTTTAACTGGCTGTGTCAAGTGACCCAACATCCTCATATGTTTAAAGGATTCTAGCATCTTTCCTTGTGTACTTTGTGAATCCCGAGCTAATAAATGCACTTCAGATCCAGCCGGGAGACACTAGAGGAGAGATTCATCTGGTACAAGTGACAGGAAAAACAGCTGCAGCGTATCTTTCCACTAAAAAGAGAACGACTTCCTTGCAGAGCAAACTGCTGCCATCTTTCCATGGGCTGCTCTGTGGGACCCGACATGCTTGGCACCAGCAAATAGAGCACTGGGCGCAAAACAGAGAACACTCTTACCTGTACTAGACCAGGATTTAGTTACCATAAAACTATGACATAAGGCATAACAGAAATTATCAAATAATAGAGAAATCCAAACTTCAGGGCTGTTTGGAACATCCACAACCTAAGAGTTCTGCCAGAAGATCCCAAAAGCTTCCTCCAAAAGAAGAGCAAGACTTAGGTACCCCCTAAAGCTAAATCACAACACAAACATTCTAACTTGGCATAAAAGTGCATTTGTATTGACAGAATGTAATACAATAATGTGTTGGTTTATAAGTTAAGTTGCAAATTTGTTTATATGCTTTTTGTTACATGAAAATGTGATACTTAGGTATTGGTAAAATTATATATCTATAAAAAGAAATAAGATGATTAAATACATAAGGTGTTTTCTATATTCATTTAATCGGAAAATATTTATTATACGACTTCTATACAGAAGGCACTGTTCTAGGCTTGGTTGGGCTAATAAAAAGTGAATAAGGTATAAATTTCTCTTTTCAAATTCTGAACTGGGTGTGGTTAAATACGTAATTACTGAATTGAAACATAATGCTGAGGAATTCACCCAAAGTACAGTATAAAATATTATGGTATAAAATAACATTTTAAAAACCAATTCAAGGAAATAGAAGACAGATTTAGCAACTCAATAATATGAGTTCCAGAAGGAAAAAAAATGAAGGGATAGGCAGAGAAACAATATTTGAAGAGAAGTAACTGAGAATTTGGCTGAATCGAAGAAAGTTCTCACATCAGAAGAGTGTTAGATGTTCTGAGCAGTGTAAATAAAGACAAATCCACATATAAACACACCATAGTAAAACTGCAGAGTGTGAAACATGAAGAGATGTTATTAAAAGCTACCAGAAAGGAGAGACACATCAGCTACAAAAGAATGACCTTAGGCTGAGGAAAGATTTCTCATTAGCAACTCTAGAGACAAGAGGCAACATCTTCAGAATGCTTAGTACCAAATGCAATACCACTCAAGACAGAATGAAATAAAGATACATATGCTAATTTTAAAAAGAGATACATAGGGACACCTGGGTGGCTCAGTTGGTTAAGCATCTGCCTTCGGCTCAGGTCGTGATCCCAGGGTCCTGGGATCGAGTCCTGCATCAGGCTCCTTGCTTGGCAGGGAGCCTGCTTCTTCCTCTGCCTCTGCCTGCCACTCTGCCTGCTTGTGCTCTCTCTCTCTCTCTCTCTCTCTCTCTCTCTGACAAATAAATATATAAATAAAAAAGAGATACATAACAACTAAGGGAATTTACCACTCACAGGGTATCATAAAGAGCATTATTAAAGGCTACATTTCAACAAGGAGAAAAATTACCTCTAAGGAAAGACATAGGACAAAAAAATAACAATGAGTACAAATATGATATTTTAAGTCATTTTCTCTAATTAATAGCTGTAGAAAGAATTACTTTTTTTACTTTAAGAGATGGAACTAAGGCAATACATGGATATAATAAGATCACTGGGCAAATGGCTAAAATTAAGAAAACTGACAATACCAGATGTTGGTGAAGATTTCAGAATAACTGGAACTCTCTCTCCCCCTCTCTCTCTCTCTCTCTCCCTTTTTTATTTTTAAGATTTATTTATTTTAGGGTACCTGGGTGGCTCAGTCGGTTAAATGTCTGCACTCAGCTCAGGTCATGATCTCAGGTCCTGGGATCAAGTCCCACATCAGGCTCCCTGCTCAGCGGGGAGTCTTCTCCCTATCCCTCCGCCTCTCTGCCTGCTTGTGCTCTCTCTGTTGCTCTCTCTCTCTCCCAGATAAATAAATAAAATCTTTTTGAAAAAGATGTATTTAGAGAGAGAGAAAGAGAAATCATGGCAGAGAGAGGCGGAGGGAGGAGAGAGAAAATCTGAAGCAGACTCCATTCTGAGCACGGAGCCTGAGTTGGGGCTTGATCTCAACCTCCCGAGATCATGACCTGAGCCGAAATCTCGAGTCAGATACTTAACCAGCTGAGCTGCCCAGGCATTCCCAGAGTAACTGGAACTCTTGTACACTGTTGGTGGGACTGTAAAATGGAATAACCACTGTGAAAAACTGTCAGTTTCTTCTAAAACAGTAACTATGTACTCCCTATATGATACATTTATCTCCTAGGTACTTGCTCAAGAGAAATGAAAACGTAAGTCCACATGAAAACTTGTACTTAAATGTCCACAGTAGTTTTATTTATAATACCTGCAGACTGGAAACAACACAGATGTCCATCAATAGGTGAGTATATCAACAAATTGTTATATATCCATATGATGAATACTACTCGGCAAGATAAAAGCAATAAACTATTGATATATGCGATAAGAAGAATGAATTCAATAGAATATCCTGAATTGAAGAATTTAAGCAAAGGAGTACATAATGTATGAGTTTATATAAAATTCTAAAAAAACGCAAATTAATTGATACTGACAGAAAATAAACCAGTGCTTGCCTAAGGAGTGGAGGAGGAGGAATAAGAAGAGAGTGATTACCAAGGGGCATGAGAAGACTTTAAAGGGCCACATTAGTTTATAATGATAGGATTTTAATGTAGGGAGGTGACTGAATGATGACACGGAGATACCAAAGCCATTGACAGGAGATTTTTTACTTTCATTTGCCAACAGAAGAGGGCATGCCAGGCCACACAGGGAAGCAATGGATTTGGTCAAGAGGCAGAAAAGAAGACAGGAGACCCTATGCCAGAACTTTTATTGGGATTTCCTTGGTAAGGACAAAGTAAGGCAAGGGAAACAGCTTAGGATTGGCTAATTCAAATAATTCTGGTGGGCTTTGGGGCATAAGGGCTGTCACTGCTGGTCTAGTACCTGGTTCCCGGTTGGTCTAGAGCAAGGGAAACATTGGCTTGATGTATGACAGGTAGATAAGAAGGTTCTAGGTATGGGCTCTGGATTGCGTGGGTACCAACTGCTTTGGTTGTTAGTGTGGCCTGTAATTAATGGATGCCAACTTGAAGAAGAATCTAAGATAACACAGTTCAAACAGGGATAATGGAAATGTTAATTATATTGATTGATTTGATGGCTTCAGGAGTGTATACATATGCCAAAATGCATCAAATTGTAAATAACTTCATGTCTCGTTAAAGCAGTAAAATTTTAAGTATAATTATTAAGTAATTGATCTTGGTGTATAGATCATTCAAAAGCAGGAAAGAAAAAGGGAATATTAACTGGAAAAGAGATTGAAAACAGAAGGAAAATGATGGTAAAAGAAAACACAAAATAATGGTAAAAATGAGACCAAACACATCAGTAATCACATACACAAAATTTTAAATACCTAACAGTTACCGTGTGCTTACGACATGCCAGGCACTGTTCTAAGAACTATGATAAGATACTAAAATTATCCTCAACTTGTTTACACGTGAGAAAACTGAGGCATGAAGAGATAGAGGACATTGCACAGGGTCATACAGAGATGCTGGAAGAATCATGATTAGGGGCACCTGGGTGGCTCAGTTGGTTAAGAGACTGCCTTTGGCTCAGGTCATGTTCCTGGAGTCCCTGGATTGAGTCCCGCATCAGGCTCCCAGCTCCTCGGGGAGTCTGCTTCTCCCTCTGCCCTTCTTCTCCCTTCTCATGCTCTCTCTCTCTCTCTCTCTAATAAATAAATAAAATCTTTTTTTTAAAGAAGAGAGTGATTACCAAGGGTAATAAATAAAATAAAATCTTTTTTTTAAAGATTTTATTTATTTATTTGACACAGAGAGAGAGATTACAAGTAGGCAGAGGAGAGACAGGGAGAGGAGGAAGCAGGCTCCCTGCTGAGCAGAGAGCCCGATGTGGGCCTCGATCCCAGGACGTTGAGATCATGACCTGAGCCGAAAGCAGAGGCTTTAACCCACTGAGCCACCCAGGCGCCCTAAATAAGGTCTTTAAAAAAAAAAAAGAATCAGGATTAGGAGCCCAGTGGTCTGGCACATACATTTCACCACCACACCAAAGCTGGACTGAACTTACTTTCAGAGTGATTAAAAAACAGAGTCATCCTGTTACAAGGGACACACCTAAAACTAGACCACACACAAAGCTTACAAAATAAAGGTGTTGGAACATATTTAACTGAGAATAATAATATTAAAATGAGGGAAAACTGAACTAAAGGCAAAAAGTGTCCAAAGGGCTAATTTGGAACACTCCAGTGTAATAAAAGGAACAATCCATTAGGAAGGTATAACAATTGTTGACTTGTATGCCTGTGACTGCATAACTTTGAAATACATAAAGCAAAACTGGTCAAGTTATAAGGAGACTTCTTATAACCAGAGATTTTAACCATATCTTTATCAGAAATGATTAAGTAAGCAGTAGGATATAAAGGATGTGAACAACAAACAAGCTTTATCTAAGGTATATATAGTGTTCCATCACAGTATTTCCATTCCATTTCATTAGTAATGTCCAATAACAAAGAAACAGATTAATAAACCACAGAAAAAGAATGCTATAGACTAGGGGTGCACCATATAGGGCTCATAGACTAAACTGGCCCACCACCTGTTTTCTATGGCTTGTGAGCTAAAAATGGTTTTTACATCTTAACACGGTTGGGAAAAAAAATGTTCAGTATTTTATAACATGTGAAATTACATGAAACTCAGATCTCCATGTTTACAAATAAAGTTTTATTGGCACCTAGGCACACCTGTTCCTGAATTGTCTATGGCTGCTTTCCCACCGCAATAGCAGAATTGAGTGGTTGTGACAGAGTCCACATGTCCATAAAACTTAAAATATCTACTCTCTGGCCCTTTACAGAAGAAGTCTGCTGACTTCAGCTATAGAAGCTGTGAAAATAAACTAGCTAGAGTGACAGCTATTTATATGGAAAATTGTAACAAATAACTAGGAAGGAAAAATGCAAGCTGTAGGATATGTACAGTATGACAAATTATGTAAAGTTTTGGAACAAAATGATATTACATATTCTTTGTGGTTACTAAAATATGTGGAATTTAAAAACAAGAATAGCGGGCGCCTGGGTGGCTCAGTGGGTTAAAGCCTCTGCCTTCGGCTCAGGTCATGATCTCAGGGTCCTGGGATCGAGGCCCATATCGGGCTCCCTGCTCGGCGGGGAGCCTGCTTCCCCCTCTCTCTCTGCCTGTCTCTCTGCCTCCTTGCGATCTCTCTCCCTCTGTGAAATAAATAAACAAAATCTTTTTAAAAAATAAAATAAAAAATAAAAAATAAAATAAAAATAAAAACAAGAATAGGAATGATAAATATCAAGTTCTGCATAGCAGTGACCACTGAGGAGGACAGAATAGAATTAAGGATCGTGCTGCCTCTCTGGTCTGTATCAGTACTCCTTTATTGCTTACAGCAGAGCCTGAAAGATCTAGCAGCTTGTTCAGCAGAGCCTGGTAATAAGAACCACATCTTCCTTATGTTTATAATTTCAAATTTTAAAAGTCCATTTCCTGAACACATAGGAAGTGAGGAAGCAGAGAAGGAAATTACAGGGGAACGATGCAGGAAAGGATGGAGCATTGATTGATGAGAAGTCACTATTGGGGCATCAAAGCCTTGCCGTAAAGGCTTTCGTTGATGACAAATTCTGAAGTTTTTATTGTTGTTTACAGTCAAAAGAACTAGTGACTTCTTCAGGGGGTACCCGTGTGTAACTTGTCAGTGATTGTGAAGGATTACCTCTATGACTGATCAATTTCCTCTGGGGTTTTATAACCAAATGGTCTTTTTGTTAAAGAGAGCTTCCGTCACCTGTCTAGCCAACATAAAAAATGTCCGTTCATCAGCGGAGACCCACCCAGCAGCTCATTTGCTAGGGCCGTGCTGGCACACTGACAGGGAAATCAGATCTGATAGCTAGAGCAGTCCTCAGAGGGTTGGAGTGCTGAGCATATTATCACTCACTTTACGTAAGGAAGTTTGGTTAAAATAAACACGAAAAGCAGCCTTAAATAGCAAGAAAAGTTGCAAAAAGAGAACAAGCTCCTGACACAGATGTGATGTGTTGGCCACGTCTGCGCGTTTGTGGGCAATCTCAGATGACGGTAACAGGGCTGACACATCAGTAGGCGTTGCCCTCTATTGGCACCTCCTGGGTCCCCACCCAGCTGCCCAGGTACCACCCAGGGGACCACTCTCAGGGAATGGCCCAGTTCATCGTTTCCCTGGGCTCCAAATTCTAGCCTACCCTACTGAAAGAACTCCTAATAGAAGAGCAAAAACTTCTCTGCATTAGTGTGAAATGATTCTTTTTCCTAATTTTCTGCCAGAAGAGATATTACCTATCACCTACCTGTTTGAAACGTACCCTCTCTGTGTACTTTCTTCTATTTAGGTGAAGGAAGTGAAGAAAAGAGCGAGCCTGGGGCACAGCAGACTTCCTTGCATCCCAAGAACGGCTGAAGGCCGGTTGGTTTCACAGTCTGGTGTCCCACGCTACTGGGGGCAGCTGTGTTTGTGCAGGCTGTGCTCTTGGGGGGAACGCCAGGCGGGGACTCCTTCCTTAAGCTCCATGGTCCTGGATGAAGGGGCAGGAGAGAGGGGGAGGCTTGTCAGTCCAGTGGAAGAGCTGGCTTTTCCTAAGGTACCCGGGATGTCCTGAATCGTCATGGTGGCCCTGATGTCACCATAGCACAGCCACCGGAGTTTAGTGAAACTGATTCCAGTATCATCACTCCCCGCCCCCCAAGCACACAGGCTTTTCTCTGTTTTTCTCAGAACCCAACATTGCCTCCACACTAGGCTCAGCGACATGCTCTCACCGTATCTTAGTAGCTACGGGGAGTCTACCTCTGAAATAGTTTGCTCTAACATAGAGTGTGTACAGTAGGAAAAAATGTTTGATTTGGAGTCAGCAACTTAAGCCCAAATCCCTCTTTGTTGCCGACTAACCAGCAACTTTGAACAAATTTTTTTTTATTTTTTAAAGATTTTATTTATTTATTTGACACACAGAGAGAGAAATCACAAGTAGGCAGAGAGGCAGGCAGAGAGAGGGGAGGAAGCAGGCTCCCTGCCGAGCAGAGAGCCCGATGCGGGCCTCGATCCCAGGACCCTGAGATCATGACCTGAGCCGAAGGCAGAGGCTTTAACCCACTGACCCACCCAGGCGCCCTGAACAAATTTCTTGACATGACTTTTAGATTCTCATCCTAGTAAATGGTAATGATTACAGTATTATTTCACAGATGGTAACTGAATTAAAGTGAGATAAAATGAAAACCATGTTGTAAATTGTAAACTTTACATAAATATAAGGTGTTGTTAATCCACCACTGAAAACACCCCCACACACACACATACATCACCACCCAGCAAAACTGACTGTTCCCGGGAATAGAGTCATGGAACATAGACACTAACAGGAATACCCTAAATATTGTAGAACCTCATTCAATATACTCACCTGTAAGAAAAATCTTCAGTACACACACACATACATCACCACCCAGCAAAACTGACTGTTCCCGGGAATAGAGTCATGGAACATAGACACTAACAGGAATACCCTAAATATTGTAGAACCTCATTCAATATACTCACCTGTAAGAAAAATCTTCAGTAATTAGTGTTTCTATAGTGCATTATAATGTGTTTTATAGCACACATTATCTCTTTGATACTCACAATTATTCTGTGAGGTGGGTATTATTATTGCCAGTTTGCAAATGTGGAAACTGAGCCACAGAGCAATAAAATGGCTTGTCCAAAGTCACACAGCCAGTAAATGGTAGAACTGCAGCTCAGCCTGAGACTTCCAAATTCTCCAAGGCTCTTTCAACTGCACCACACTCTTTCAAAGTAGTGAGTAGTCTGTCACTTTATAGCAAGAATTTTCTAGAACACACAGAGCTAATTGACTCAGATGGTAAGAAGCAGGAAACTACTTTCTTAAATTGAGTCTTAGGCTTCCATTTCTGGAAGAGTTTTGATCCTCCACACCCTGCACATTGTCAAGATGGGGGAGTTTCTCGTTTTAACTTTAAATATCTATACTCTTGGGCGCCTGGGTGGCTCAGTGGGTTAAAGCCGCTGCCTTCGGCTCAGGTCATGATCTCAGGGTCCTGGGATCGAAGCCCGCATCGGGCTCTCTGCTCGGCAGGGAGCCTGCTTCCTCCCCTCTCTCTGCCTGCCTCTCTGCCTACTTGTGATTTCTCTCTCTGTGTGTCAAATAAATAAATAAAATCTTTAAAAAAAAAAATACTNTCCAAAGAAAGCTAAGGACTTGCTTTTTCTGCCAGAATCAGTATACATTATTAAACTGTAGAACACCCACTTTGAGCAACAGTTTTATGAAAAAAATACCAACACCCCAAATCCATCATTCCTTAAAACTGCCGCTTATGAGAACAAAAGTATCAGATATATTCGAATTTTGTAATCACTCAAGATGGGGGTCTGAGACACCCATTAGAGTTGTTGATTAGGTTTGAACCCAATATGTAGTACCCACAGATTGCTGATCCTGTCTCGCATTCACACAGCAATCAATACAAAGACCGAATAATGCTAACATTTAGATCTATCTTGGATTGTGAAGGTTTCTGTTTGTGATTTTAGAACAATGCCTTGGCATGAGACCAAAACACCACTCTTATACTCCCTTGGGCTAAAGAATTTTCAGTAGCTGGTGCTTCTGATCTGACTTCCCATTATCAGCTTTTATGCCTCTGGATCACAACTTGTACTCCCAAGTGAAGCAGTATTTGATCAGTGGCAAGGCACGTGCCCGTAAGACCATCGTGCTCAGGATCGTTTTCCTCTTCAGCTCAGCGAAGAGCAACAGCAGGAGAGTGCAGAAGTAGCACTCTTGTCTCAAAGCAAGAAGGAAAGTGCAAAAACAGGACAGAGATGGATACACCTCTAAGGTAAAAGCCAACGAAAAGAAATCGAAGATCACATTCTTCATCTCTCAAGCACCATGTCTCGCCCTGCACACAGAAGACCAGAATACCGTAAAATCGTAAGATCTTTTTATAAACATACTCTCAAAGAGGCCTTTCTTCTGCTTCAAAGAAAATGTTTTCTTGAGTTAATTCTGATTTATTTCAAAAGGTGACACTACACATAGACTTTTCTTTTCCTTGGAGCAAGGAAGTGTTTAGTGGAGTGGATCATAAATCACACCTCTGGGAATAGTACAATGATCTCTAACACACTGCAACAGAATAATTGAGTCTTTATGCACATTTTAGGGTTTTCTTTTGTGACTAATTAGATCCATAAAGTGTCAAATTTGTCTCTTGTGTCTGACAGAAAATATGAAAAGATTAAGCAATTCTTTGTATTTCATACTTTGTGAATGAGGAAATGAAACGTATATAAAAGATATATAAAATAGTGATTATGTGTTAAATTAATGGGGATAGATCAGAAAAAAACTCAGCATTAAAAGATTGCCTTTAGAATTGTATTTCCTTGTCTTAAATGTAAGCATCTATTATTATAATTTGGTATGTGCTATTATCCTTCTATATATTTCCAAGCTCAGAGTTATTTTCAAAACTTAATTATTTGCAGATGAGCTTTGGATAAATATTCTTCTTGAATCCTCTCATTAGAAGTTACAGATGTGAAAATCTGTTGTTACGTTTAAAGCCCTTTTGGTTATTTCAGGGAACTGATGAGCATTGAAGAAATTTAAGTAATTTCAGTTATGGGTACTTGGAATTGTATGATTAGGTGTCACACCCCAGTTGGGAATGACTGCAGATGGCCCATCTTCAGAATCTGGGATCTTGATTTATTTGTATGTGGGGCTCTGAAATACTAAAAGATATTGAAGAGTTCATCCTGCCTCTCAGTCTCTTCATTTATGTGTCAGTTAAAACACACTTTTTATACCAATGTATCCAAAGCCTCAAATAACTAATGGTGTTTTATTTTTCATACGTGAAAAGGACTGTTTTTGTTGTTTCATAAATTGTGCAGAATAAATTTTTTGTTGACATTTTCTGTGACCGGTGGTATGGATTTGAGACCTACTGGGCAAAGTGCAGCCTTCTACGAGAACGCAGAATGGGAAAAACTGGTCCTCTTGGGTATTGAACTTGAAACGCAGCTACAAGTAAACTGTAGTTAGTATTCACTCGTCAGAATGAGAGAGAAAGAGGAAGAAAAAAATGCCATGATTTCAGTTTGGCCAAATGGGCACAATGCTGGAGCCCTGGCATATTAAGGAGGGTATAATTTCATTTCCGTTTACCTCTTTTTCAGATTCTTCTGTTTTTGTTGCTAGTGGCAACAACCACATTATTCTTTCTGTCTCTCCTTCAACCGTTGCTTATTTTTATGCTGTGCTCTTACCACATAGCAGTAATTTATCTTCCGTTGGCTCCACGTATGTTGAGAAGATATTTCATGTATAATTTACAGATATTTCTTACAGTGTATGATTAGGTTTTTTTCAGTTAAGTAAGAACAGAATTAAAATTGAATACATCGTCATCCTTTAGTGACTTAACAATATTTTTGTTAAAATCACTTGCTTTACATTTCTTGTTTTCTAGTAAAAATATTAATGTACTTATTACTTTCCTGTACCTGACTCAGACAGATTAGTCCTTAATGTAATGTCAATCAGTGTATCTAATGTATATTCTACATACACTTAATGACACTTTGATTTATATTTTCAACGCAAATGATGTCCACGCATGAACATAATTTCGTAACTATAACTATTTGGATTCTACCCATTTAAAGCTTATTAAGTTACAACAAATTTACTGATTAAAGAAACATATTTGTCATGATACAAACCCATGTATATGAAAGTGGGTTCTGTGGTATTGGGCAAATTTGGGGAATATTTGGATCAAAATTGTATAACACAGAAGTTACTTTGAAACTATATAACACTTACAGAAGTTACTTTGTTGAATAAACAATTTTATTGATATGTTTAGCCATTTGTGCCTGTACCTTAAAAAAAAATGAATACATTTTATCAGGTCGTAGCTTACCCTCCATGTTAGGCTACCCAAGACCTGGGTCTAGAGGTAAAGACACCTCCTCTAACCTAGAAGCCATATTCGGCTTTCAATGTAAATACATACATACATACATACATACATACAAATGATGCACGAGTAAGATTATTTTCAACAGTGGCTCCCCTTCCTGCCTCCCTCTCCCACCCACCTCTACTTCAAATAGGCCTTCTTTTGTGCACCTCAGAGATAATTGCTATGTCAGAGTGGAGCCTGCCGTCTCAGACTCCACCCTGCTTCTGCCGACTGATGGCTGGTTGAACAAGTCACTCCTTCCTCGTGCGGCCTCGTTCCCTCCTCGGTAAGACGGAGAGGAGCTGGAATAAATGATCCCCAGGACCTCCGTCCCTTTCTTAAACAGTATTCAGTAGCAGAAGCAAAACAGAGAGACTTTGTCAAATGGACTGATTGAGCTTTCTGTGTTCTGTTTCCCAAGCTGTCAACCTCTCTACACTAAACCAAGCCTAAATTATCCTTAGTTGTAGTTTTCACATTTCACATTCAGTTCACGCTGAAAATAGACCATATTTTGGAGATCTACAAGGAAAGTACAAATTCTCCTTTTTTTCACTAAGTATAAAGAAAACACATCTCACAATTTGGCTGCTACCGTTGGGTTCATCCTGACGGTCTCCTTGGCAGGTCTGGAACCCATTAGGGATTGTGCAGACTCATGAGACGTCTCAACCAGTTATTCCTTCCAACAGAAAACACGGTCAGCCGATACCAAAGGCCATTCTAGAACAATAGAAATGTATATTAGCAATTATTAAAAAAAAAACAAAAACACCTAGCCCCATGAAAATACCTTGCAAGCAAATACATAGAAAGATTTCTCCTGTTAAGAAATTTATTTCGGGATGCCTGGGTGGCTCAGATGCTTAGAAGGCATTAAAATGATTTAATTTAAATTTAAAAATTTTTAAAATAAGATATTTATTTCATTTCACAGCTCTTTCCTCATCAACGATGGATCCAAATATGGCTACAACTTGTTCTCAAAAGTTAAAATTGTTGCAGTGATTAGTAGGAGGGTGGAAAAAAATGAGCAGATGATCTCAAAGGCTGCTTGCAATTGGAAAATTTTGTTAAAAAAAAAAATAGAGTAGCACATTGTCCATACCTTTGACTGTAAAGTAAAACGAAAAACCCTTTTTTCCTCTAGAACAAAGATCTCTTTGTCCTCACCTATGGAGCTCTGGTTGCCCAACTGTGTAAAGATTATGAAAAAGATGAAGATGTGAACAAATATTTAGATAAAATGTAAGTAGAAGTCTTTTATTCTCATGGAACATATATTGTTTGTTAACATCCTCTGATTTCAATAAATCACATTTTTTAAATTAATTTATTTTTTATTGTGTTATGTTAGCCACCACACAATACATCATTTGTTTGTTTTTTTAAGAAA
Organism: Ailurus styani; assembly: GCA_002007465.1. Taxonomy (NCBI): domain Eukaryota; kingdom Metazoa; phylum Chordata; class Mammalia; order Carnivora; family Ailuridae; genus Ailurus; species Ailurus styani. The sequence goes on from LNAC01000429.1 coordinate 100,707, forward strand.
TCACATTTTAGAGCTGACCATCATTTCTGACAACTGTCATGTAGGTTGTCGTAAGTATAAAGTAAGAGGAAGAAAATGTTTTCTATGAAAATCAAGCATGGAACATATTCTTTTTAGGTAGAAATCATTTCTTTGCTGGTCACTTACAAGCAAAAGTATGGTAAAAACAGATTGTTTCTTTAACAATGTGATGTATCATCAAATCTAATTCTTTTCAGAAGTCTTTTGTTCTAACATAACTCCTTCTAAAATAAACATATGCTTACAAAAGTATAGACCATCTGTGGAAGGATTTGCGAATAATTACTAGTGGCAGTTGCCTGAGAGAACTTGGAGTCAGAGGCTTACATGTAGAAGAGAGATTTACTTTTTCCTATGTAGTGTTTTTATTGTTTGAATGTTTTTACCATCGCCATGCTTTATTTAAAAATATATTAAAGGGAGAGACCTACCCCTTCCTTTTAAAATAAAGTCCATTCTCCTTGACTTTATTCATGGAGATTCCTTCTGCACAAATTCAACCTTTAATTTTCTCAAAATAATTATATGATCATCAGATCATTGCTCAATAATAAAATATCTGTCAACATTTTTGGAGCCTCTTAATTATGGATCCTGAAAAGAACTCTAGCAGGGCAATGACTAGAAAGCCTGTACTAATTAGGAGATTTAGTTAGAAAGGCTGAAGGAGAAGTTTAGCCTAGTTGAGCATTTTAGGGCTTTTAAAAGGGTTCATTGTATTTGTAGTCGGAAAACAGAAAAAAGACAGCATAAAGGAAAGCTTGAAAGGCTTTTTTTTTTTTTTGAGCCCTTGTTTCCTCCCTTTCTAAGCTTCTTCTTTTTCCACTAGAAAGTTCTTTTTCATTGTTCTGTGTTTATTTTGGTCCATGCAACTTTTTTTTTTCATTGAGTACTTGCTGAGATAAAGTGTCTGTAATAGTGTGAGCTGCTTAACCTTTTTTATCCTTCGGTTATACTTAACATGTGATACAGCATTTCTAGAATACACATTATTTTATGTAGCTTATGTTAAATTTGCATTGTTTTGTGGAACAGCTGTAGAAAATGAAGAAACTCATATATTTGACTGAAAAAATATACCGTGGTTAGCTACTTAGGTGCACGTTTTAACAAACAAGAATGAAATATTAAAGAATGAATTTTAAGAGGCTACGGAAAGGCTTGCCTTAAGAACAGCAATAATTCACATTTGGATTTCTTTAATAGCTTCTGCTAAAAACATCTTACATTTTTAATCTGATATATAAACTATCTACTTTACAGAAACAGACCCTTTGACCCAAGCGAGATGTGTGTGTATGTGTGGGGTGTGTGTGTGTGTGTGTACCACACACACTGCACTGACCATAACATTCTAGCTTTCCCTTTTTATTTAATTAAGATTTTCTATCTTTATTTAAGAGAGAGCAGAGCAAGAGAGAGCACACACGAATGAGGGGGGAGGGGCAGACAGAGAGAGGGAGAAGCAGGCTCCCCACTTGAGCAGGATGCCTGACTCGGGGCTTGATCCCAGGACCCCGGGATCACGACCTGAGCCTATAGCAAACACTTAACTGACTGAGCCACCCAGGTGCCCCAACTTTCTGGCTTTCTATCACTTCCCACTGTTCAAGGCTGTAGATATACATTAAAGTAGAAAGCACTGGCAACCTTTTTTAAATCCCAGTACAACTGTTTCCGCAAAGTGTACATTCCGTTCTAGCTGGACTCACAAAATAGTTTCCTCGGAAGGCAAGTAAGCCAAACTGAATATCTCTACCTACTCCGAAATATCAATAAGATAGCTCACAGATTTAGTGAAGTAAAGAACATGCTGACATCAAATCCGTCTCCCCCCAAACCCTAGCCACCAACTATCTCCCCCCTTTCAGGCCCCATGGGACAGACCTTGCCTTTACGCACGCTGGTATCTTTATCTTGGTGGGCCTTCTATTGCTTTCACATCATTTCATCTATGTACATGTGGTTGTGAAATTAAAAGACCAGTTTTGAGCCAGTTATTTAGCAAAAGCAGTCTCACTGAAAAAACAAAAACAAATAAATAAAAATAAATAAAACATCCAAATTAAAAGAAAAGCAGTCTTATTCCTTTTTATTTCCACCATTGAGGCTGTATTTGCTCAACTAGATTGAAAGCTCTTAGTTCTGTGTTGTCCAAAGTGTCTGCTCACCCTCTCAGCCACATACTCAGCTGTATTATAACATCTCAGGTAGATGTCTTCAAAGTTATACTTCACGTACTACTCAGTCTATTTGCGGTAGGGTGGAGCTAATAGATAAATGCAGATACTTTCTCCCAAGTCCCCTAGATTCAGTTTCCCTAGAATGTAAAATGAAAATGAATTTTCTGAATGTCGTTTTTTTTCTTTTCGCTAAACTTCAGAGTTCTAACTGCAGAAACCTACCCTGGCAACACAAGTTGATTTTTCTTTTCCCTTCTTCCTCTCCACCCAGAGCCCATCCTGAATATGCCTGGCCTCTTAACCATGATAACTATGCTAAGAGAAGAGTGAGGATCCAAGGACCACACCTGTGGCAGACAAGTTAGCTAGATCCTCATTCAGTTTCCATCAGCAGCTACTGATGACAAAGTTAGTTGCCAATAAGACAACTTATTGGCTACAAACACCAACCTCTCTTAGCTTTAATATACAGTGTCAAATTTGGGCCAGCCTTACTTCCTCAGGTTTCTCTGCTCATACGAAACTAGTTACTATTTCCTGGGTAATTGCTCTTTGCTTCTGTGTCTGTAAGACGAATAAAGAGCCCACTGCCAAATAGCCATTGAACTTGTCAAATTTGCTTTACTTTGTTATCCATAAAAATGCTAAACAGAGGGCGGCTGGGTGGCTTGGTGGGTTAAAGTCTCTGCCTTTGGCGCAGGTCATGATCTCAGGGTCCTGGGATCGAGGCCCACATCGGGCTCCCTGCTCCCCAGGGAGCCTGCTTTCTCCTCTCTCTGCCTACTTGTGATCTCTCTCTGTCAAATAAATAACTAAAATCTTAAAAAAAAAATGCTAAACAGAGGATTCCATCCTTAAACACTGATAGAGTTCGCCACTCAAATATTATTTTTAGACTATGCTCTTTCTTTCGTCACAGGGGATACGGCATTGGAACACGGCTGGTGGAAGACTTTTTGGCTCGATCTTGTGTAAGAAGATGTCATAGTTATTCAGAAATTACAGACATAATTGCCCAGGTAAATGCATTTTTAGCACTTTCAAGATGTTTTGAAAATCTTTGATTTGTCCTCAGTTCTGTGGCTTTCTGTTCTGATTAGGTAGGTTCTATCTGTATTCATTATTAGGTGCTAAGAGATTCTGATTAAAAAGCATTTTATTTCAGCCCAGGAATAAAGCTATTGTGAACAGAGGTAAGTGCTTGCAGGCACTTAAGCATCTATAGATTTTTCTGACCACACAGTGTGTGTGGAGTATATAACCCACACTGGGAAAAATGTTTTCAGACAGTAAACAGAAAGGGAGTGTAATAAGGGCAACCTCATAACATGATGCCCAAACAAGTTTCTTTGTAATCACTTTAGCACCCGGAGGAGGTGGTCTTTGGCTGTCTCAGAGAATATTGTTGTGGCCATTTTATTCCCAGAGCAATGTTTCCCCAAGAAAAGAATAAAGCTTCCTGTAAAAGTGTGTGCTCTAAGAACTTTCACAGCCCTGATATACGAGAGACAACTTGGAATCATCTGAGACCAGCTCAAATATCCTAGATAGAAGATGAGATGGGAAATGTATCCTTAGCCAGAATCCCTTTAATCTGCTGGTGTACGATGATTAACCTAGTGTTGTTCATTTGGGGGAGACCTGGAAAGTATATGTGGGTATCAGATATTTATAAGGTTCACGTATATTGTCTCCAGATTCTCACAACAGACCCACTAAGTTGGTCTCATTCTTCTTTTCTCTGCTGATCCTTAATATTATTATTTCCATACTGACTCTTTACATGAGTGGCAATAATCATTCTACATAGTGCTTTGTGACTCCAAATGCAGTTTTACATATTCTTTTGTCTTTTACTCTTCCAGTATCCCTGTGTAGTAAGCAGAGCAGGAGTTGCTCTCATTTTCCAGATAAGAAAACTGAATCCCAGAAAAATATGATAAAAATTGAATATTAGCATATATAAAAAACATGCATTCAAAAACACAATCCAAATGAAAGGTTTTCCCAATTCTTGTTATGATTACTCTCATTATTTCATTTCGTATCTTATTATTTCATGAATAATGTGGTTGAAATTGAAATCCAGGCCTTCTAGTCTCAGTGTAGTGAGTTTACCACACAACTAAACAGATTAAAAAATTCTCTTTTCCTGTTTGCAGAATAAAACTGAAATAATGAAGCAGTAGTTTGAAAAATAAAATAATTTTTCACTAAGCCAAGCTTATGGGCAATGCTAGAAAAATACTAGGTGTTTTAATGGGAAATATTTCCGATATATAAGTGTAGATGGTTATATTCTGTTTCTGTAAAAATGCCATTGGGGTTTTGATGGGGACTGATTGCGTTGAGTTAATAGATCACTTTGGGTAGTATGGACATTGTAACAAAAATCTATCAATCTATGAACATGGGATGTCATTCCATTTGTTTGTGTTTTGTTTAATTTCTTTCATCAGTGTTTTGTAGTTTTTAGTATACAAGTCTTTGACCTTCTTGCTTAAGAGTATTCCTTGGTATTTTATCCTTTTTCACTGTTATTGTGAATGGGATTTTTTTAAAAATTTCATTCTGGATCGTTTGTTGTTAGTATATAGAAACACAACAAATTTTGTATCCTGCAACTTAACTGAAATCACTTCTTAGTTCTAATAGGATTTTTGTGGAGTATTTAGGTGTTTCCCACATAGAAGATTGTTTCATCTGTAAAGAGATAATTTTATTTTTTTCTTTCCAACTTATATGCCTTTTATTTCTTTTTCTCGACTACTCTAGCTAGGACTTCTAGTACTATGTTGAGTAGAAATGGCTAGAGGAAGCATCCTTCTTGTTCTTGATCTTAGAGAAAAGTTTTCCATTTTTTACCATTGAGTATGGCAATGGGGAAGGATTATCTTTTCAATAAATGATGCTGGGAAAACTGGCTGTCCACATACAAAAGGAATAGAATTAGATCCTTACGCCATATACAAAAGTGAACTCAAATGGATTAAAATGTAAATATAAGACCCCAGATGGTAAAACTCCCAGAACAGGGGTGCCTGGGCGGCTTAGTTAGTTAAGCATCCAATTCTTTGCCTCAGCTCAGGTCATAATCTTGGGGATAGACACACACACACACACACACACACACACACACACACACAAGTTTTGGCGAAGATGTGGAGAGATTGGAACCCTTGCACACTATTAGGAATTCAAAATAGTACAGCCACTGTGGAAAATGGATTGAAATTTCATCAAAAAATTAAAAATAGAATTACCATAATACCTACCAATCCCACTTCTGGGTATTACCCCCCAAAAATTGAAATCAGGATCTTGAAGAGATATTAACACCCTATATTCATTGCAGCACTGCGCACAATAGCCAAGATGTGGAAACAACATAAAAGGCAATCTACCAATGAAGAGATAAAGAAAATGTGGTATATACATACAATGGCATAATTTAAAAAAAAAGGGACATTCTGCAATGTGAAACAACATGGTTGAACCCAGACCCAGAAAGACAAATACAGCATGATTCCACCTAGATGAGGTATCTAAAATATTCAAATTCATAGAACCAAATAGGGGATGATGGCTTCAGAGAGGAGGAAATGGGGTTATTAACCAATGGGCATAAAGTTTCAGTCAAGCAAGATGAATGAGCTTTAGAGGCCTGTGGTACAACATTGTACCAGTCGTCAACAATAATATATTGTACACTTATAAATGTGTTAAGAGGGGTAGATCTCATGGTAAGTGTTCTGATCCCAATTTTTAAAAAGCATAAAAGAAACAGGTCTGTTTGATATAAAACTAAGAACATTCACTTTCCAAATATCTCTCCTCTAAACTTTTTATGTCTTTTTGATTTTTCTCATGTTATGGAAATTCTTATCTGTTCTTCCCGTCCTCAATAAACTGGGGGGGGGGGGGAACCCACTTCTACTCCTTTTCAAGATGCCTTCTTGCAATGAAGAGGATATTTTGTCACCTTTACAGACCTTTTTCTTACACCTTATGCAGAGAAAGTTCCGATTTCCTCCCTCTTTTTCATTTTCACTTCTCCAGCAGAATGTTCTCTTACATGTGGGAATGACGTCACCTAATTCAGAAGCATTTTAACACAGAGGAAGGGGCAGACCTTAGTTACATACTCACCCCCTGATGCTTTGCTTATAATTGGCAGGTTTCATAGAAGGTCTGGCCTTCGGCCGCATTATCTCATTCATCCTTATAAATTCTCCCGCGAGGAGGCAGCTGTCAAATGTCAGAGTCAGTTTTAGAGGGGAGTGGAGCAAGGTCAGAGGACATTTACCACAGTCACATGCTGCCCGTGGAGCATAGCAGGTCAGGAATAGAACCTAAACCTCATGACTTTTGTTTGGCTGACCCCTCAGAACCTGCTCTCCTACAGAACACCGCCACCATCCTAGCCTCTCAGCATTTTGACAAGCTTTAGGCCTCAGATTGCGCCATCTAGTGGTGTGAAGAGAAATCCCATGGCAGAGGCCAAACCTGATCAAAAAAAGTCTGTAATTAGGCCTTACATTTCGTATAAAAAAGAGATGACAGGCTAATTCTAAAGCCATATTCCTGGAACGTTAAAATGTATCCATTTTTAAAATATTATTTTGTCATCTACAAGCCTACTTTTGTGTTGATTGCTTCAAAATACTTCAAATTTTAAATAAGATGTATAATTTATAAAGATTGTCAGCGGCATTACAACATGGTATTAAAAAACTATTAGTAGTACAGCGCCTTTCTTTAGAAAAGCTCAAAGTAATTGCTACCTATTATTTTTTTCCCTTTCAAGAGTCTTGTGAAGTAAAAATGATCGCCACCATTAGCCTCATTTTACTGATGACATAATTGAATCTTAGGATATGTCACCTTAGTTACATTGTCCAAAAAGGCAGCTGAGAATTTAATATTTCTGATCTTTTTCCAGTGCTTTTTCCAAAATTAATTGTTTCTTTAAAATGTACCTGTGGGCTACATTAACACCTGGTTGGCTCAGTGGCTCAGTCAGTTAAGCATCTGCCTTCTTTTTTTTTTTTTTTTATTTGCCCCAGGGGTACAGGTCTGTGAATCATCAGGCTTACACCTTTCACAGCACTCACCATAGCACAAACCCTCCCCAATGTCCATAACCCATCGGCCCTATCCCTACCCTCCCAACCCCCAGTAACCCTCAGTTTGTTTGAGATTAAAGGTCTCTTATGGTTTGTCTCCTTCCCAATCCCTTCTTGTTTCATTTTTTTCCTCCCTACCCCCCCAACTGTCTGCCTTCTGCTCAGGTCATGATCCAGGGGTCCTGGGATCGAGGCCCACGTCTCAGGCTCTCTACTGAGTGGGGAGCCTGCTTCTCCCTCCCACTCTGCCTGCCATTCCTCCTATTTGTGTGCTCACTCTTTCTCTCTGTGTCAAATAAATACATAAAATCTTTTTTAAAAAGGATATGAAAATGTACCTTTGCAGATTTTCTCCTGTTATGACCACTGTCCTGAGAAAATTGAAAATGTGGAATTTGCAGTAGATTCACCGTAGCTGCTCTTAGTTGTAGTAATGAAACATTGGAGAGTTTAAATGTAATCTAATGGGCATAAACTTTTGAGTTTATTATAAAAGCAAGTTGAAATAAAATTGTACCTCACTCTGGTCTAAGGTCTAAACCTCACTTCCTTAGTTACACAAAAATATATTTCACGGTTTCCAAACATTTCCGTGACAAATGTTTTATTATTAAGAGAAGCTAATTAGAGATAAACGTAATCCTTTAAAGTCAAGATGATCACAAAGGGTAGGCTTGACAAGAGATATTATAACTTTGTCTTTTAAAAGTAATTGAAACACAAGAAGCTCTGACCTTCATCAGATGCAAAGCGATAATCTAACCAAATCCAGTGTAGTTGAGATTAAGATAAATCCACATCCTACTCAGCCACAATGCGTGCCCCTGAGCAATTCATGAAGCCTGTCTGAATGAACCTCAGTTTCCCTATCTGTCAGATGAGACCTCCTTCAGCTGTAGTTCTCCTGGTTTTCAGGCTTTGCTTTCCCTAGGCAGAATCTGGACATGGAACTATAATCATACAGAGCTGAGTGTGATGCATGTAGTTTCCAAAGCCTCCCTCAGAGCATCCATACCGTCCAGTTACTGGTGCCGTTTACAACTGCTTGGCTCAGCATAAATTCTGCTCATCAAAGCTGGGAAAGCTTTTTACTATTAGGTCAATGTCATCATGAAGTCATTATAAGGGTTAGAAGGAATGTATAATTTTTCAGTATAAACATCACATCAGGGGTGTTGTCACAGTAAGATGAAATTCTTAGAGAAAAATATATGATATGTGAAAAATAGAAAAAGTCTTGTAAGACTCGAAATTCCGATCTTTAGGTTAAAAAAATTGGATCCCAATATATTGTCCCTGGAAATTCTGAAAAGCAAACATGCAATCTTTTCCTTTTAATAGCATAAACTGAAATTTTTAATTATATAATGGGAGCAATGATTTTTTTTGGAGAGTGATATAAAATCAATGAAATATTCATAGGACAAGATATAAGTAAGGATGCCTAAAGCAGGGAGGAAATCTAAATGGTGAATGTGAGAAGCATAAACTTGAGGGTGAAAGATTTAGGAGTGTAATCCAGAGAGGAATTTGAATGGCAGAGGAGTTATTTTTTAACTGGATGACCATTTTTATTTCAGTAAATTGGTCCATTTAAGATTCGGGTTGTGGCTACACAGAAGGATTCCGGAAGATCATACTGGTCTTATTTCTTTTATCTTGCTTCTGATCTGAATACACAAAACTACCATGGCTGGACTGATACAAGTAATTCACATATTTTGAAACATAAAACTCCTGAGTCATTTCAGCACAGTGGCAGCTGCATAGCCATAGAATTACAATCTCCAATACAGATTTGTACTCAGAAGCTCTGATTTTATGCTTCTGCAAGGACATCCAAATCTGGCTTTATTAGACATTTTCGGAGGAGTGTGCCTTGGCTTGGATGGTAGATCAGGGAGGGCCCCACAAGAGACAGAAACCACACAATCATTTCAATCAAGAAGGTTTAATAGAAAGCATTATTAACTTTATATGGGACCAGCTACTAAGAAAGAGGGAAAAATGCTAAGGAATACCCTAGTACTGAAAGAAAATACCCAAAGAAGAACCACAGTTTGAAGAGGGACCCTCTTCCTGCGGTTGGGGTCCAAACGTCTTTGGAGACAAGTGATTGCAGCCCACAGATGCTGGAAAAGGCTTCTGGGTTGTCAGGCTGAGATAGGTGGATAGGGAATTATGCATCAAAGCTGGTGAACAGCAACCCCCCACAGGGGTAGAAGTGGGCTGAGCCTGGCAATGCGGGAACCGCGAGAAGGGAGCCAGAACTCGGAAGGGAGTCCCATGCCCGGCCAGTCACCACTTCCAAGAAGTAAGCCAAGAAAAGGCACCTCAGGGCCAGGAAGAGAAGTCTGTCCTCCCGCTGTATCCTCACAGAACCCTCTACTGGGAAAAAATGTCTGCAAAATCTACGTCCAGCCTCCCAAGCAAGGCAATGAAGAGTAGGTTGGAGCTGAGGGGCAATCATTGGACGCCCAGCCCAGAAGGCCTGAGTTGGTGTGATTGTCACCTACATTTCTGTGGTCATTTTTTTTTACTTTGGTGGTCTCGTGTTTGACCCTGTCCAAACTGCTGGCCCACAAAGGAACTATTCTCAGCTCTCATGCTGGCTGGGGGAAGCGAGATGAGGTGGAGAAAGCTGCATTCTTCTCTTAGCAGGGTGGTGTCAACTTCTTGCAAACAAAGAGCACACTTTTCGATCCAAAAACTTTTGAAATAAAAACTTCCTGTCAGACGCTGACGTTTGTTAAATCCACCCACTGCCTCTTTACAGATTTCACTATAACCAAATCTCTCCTGTCTCCCATGACTATTAAATCTCTTCTCTTTTATTACTGTCCCAAGTGCCATTAAATGACATCATGGGCCACGAACTTCAGAACAGGACCGGCTCACCACTTGTGCTCTCTTCCCTGGAAGTGCAAAAGAGGGAGATGAAGGCACCGTGGTACATGGGCACCTAAGCGGCCACCCCGTGAAAGGTAGAGCGAGGCTTAGACTCACCATCTGGGGTAGGGACTCCTAAGCTTGAAATGGACCAGGTCCATTTTCTGAAATGTGCCAAAGGGTGAAACTTAGTATTCTTTGTAGGAGGCAGGAGTTGCCGTCTCAGTGAGTAAGCAAACATGACCAAACAACTTCGGAAACATAAGGGAACCCATGATTATTACCCTTACTGAGAACATTTTTATTGTGAAAAAAAGAGCACCGCGAGTCTGCATTTTAGCTTAATGTGTTAGTCTGTAAATAGAATTTTACTGGGTTTTGGGCCTGCTGATCCTCCAAGAATTTGCGGTTGGCAAGCTTTTTTTTTTTTAATTTCTATTATCCATCTAACTACAGCCAAAGTATTGTAGAAAGAAGAGAAATAATACAGAATTTTCTTGAGTTTCTTTGATTTGACACCAGAGTGAAGTTATCTTTCATTTCTGGGAAATTTCATTGCCCTGTCCCATCCATAAGCTTTTCAAAAGGAGGGATAATTTCAAACTTTCTTGGGTTTGGCCCACAGGGCCATGGCAAACCAGAACAAAAAATTGTCGGAGTGAATTTGGAAAATATTTGTATATCTTTTCCCTCAAGTACACTCTGTTGCACCTCCTCTTCTATCCAGGAGAGGGCAGTGGTCCACATTTATCTCCAAATTAAAGCCCGCCTCCCCCTCCCACCCTGGCTCCCACCACCTGCAGAAGCTCTTATTTCAAGCCGTATTTACTACATTAAAAATCCAGCGCTCCAAGAGTGTCTGGTGGCTCACAATAGCCCATCTGCAATAACACGATTTGAACCGAAATATGACCCTGGACAGGAAAAGAGCTGATTGTCATTAAATAACGGACAGTGAATTCATCTTGATAATTTTATTGAAACACTCCGGGGTTTTTTTCACCACTGTTTATATGAGTGTAGAGAGTTTCAGGAGAAGAGGGAGATACGGTCTTGCTACACTGAGGTCAATTGCGACCAGAAAATGCAAGCATTAAATAGGTAGTCGACTCATTAGCTATTACATTTCACTTAACTTACTCAACAGGCATTTATCACTTCCAGTTTATTATAAGGGCAGATAGAAAATCTAGTCCAAGAGCTGAAAATCATCTCCTTGCACAAAAACATATTTTGTACTCCAAAACCACGTATGGTAAGATTTCATGATTAGGAGGAGCTAATTAAAGATAAAATTGATCATTTAAATAAATCCTTTCCATTTATTATCGAAAATATTTGAAATGTATCCTAAAATTCATCATGGAGCCGAATTGTGTTGGGTAGACTCCTTCACACCGCTGGCTGGTGGTTTATGTGAGGTCATACTGGTTGATGGTAAGGTTGTTCTGGGACACAACAGCGAGGCCTCATAGCACAGCAGAAATCAGGGAATCCCTCAGTCTACACTGTCATGACAGAACTGGGTGTCTGTGGTTCCTTGCTTCAGTCCTTGCCATTTTGGTGACTCAACTATTCTCTGCTTCTTTTGCTCTTGCAACTACCTGCTGACATCTTCCTATTCTTTATCTTCTCTCCATCCCTGTAACTCTACTGCCTCAGGACTTCCGCTTACTCTCCTTTACTCCCTTCTCTCTGAGTGTCTTTTGTCTTCTGTGACTCTCTATGTCTCATATTCAGAGTCCCCAAAAAAGCCTCTAACCTGTCCAGTCAATCACTTGCCGTCTGTGGGTAGCACTTCCATGCCACGCGTCTTCCAGCCCGTGGCCAAGCTGTGGACTGAGTGCCCAAGCTCTCACATGCCCATCCTGGTCCATGGTCTGTGGCCAGAATGACAGCGGAATGAGACACAGAGACTGATCACCACATGGAGCCCCCCAGGAAGGGGATTCGGGCATGAAAAACATTCTGAGATCCCCCAGAAAGGGGCAAAGCAACTGGCAAAGACCTCGTCCTTCCTGTCTAGGAAATTATTTGTGAATCTTCTTTACCTTATGAAACCTCTGCTCATGTTCTTTGTCTTACTGAGGCTGGCGTGTGTTTTCCTTTGTTCCAGAGGCTAGAATTCCTGTGTAGAAGAGTGTAGCAGGCTCCAGGTAGCATGTTAACTATAAGTGATGGAAATCGAGAGAACTGTCCTTGCTATGTGTTTTGTAGGTAATAATCAAGTAAGAAAACTTAAAAAAAAAAATGCCTCCTACGGGAAGCAATCCAAGCCAAACCACATTATTTGTTGGAAATAAGTATTTTAGACCACTTGCTAAGGGTGGGGCAGACATTTCTCAGAACAGCAAACTCGGAGGGGTGCTTCTATGGAAGGGAGATAGCCAGATTTCCCCGAGAAAAATGATACTGGACTACAGCAGACAGTATTAGGTTTTCTTTTAAATTTCTTATAAAGGAACCAATCATGACAGTTTGTTCTGGTCCTCTAATCCCATGGGCTTTTGCTTTTGTTTCTTTTTTTAAATCTTTTCCAGTCCCTTCCCTTGGCATTCTGGTTTTTTTTTTTTTCAGAGAATGTTACCAGAGATGACCTGATTTTTTATGTGACTAGGAGAACAGCCAGGTGACATGAACTTGAGCCAGACCATTCAACACAAAGACATCAGCCTATCTTACGTTTCTTTCTTTCTCTTAAAAACAAAACAAAACAAAACAGGTTTTTTCCATATGCTTCTGTATTTTACTTTCCCTCCTTTCTGTTTTTAAATGTTTTTAAAGATGTATTTTAGAAAGAGAGAGAGAGATCGTGCATGGAGGGAGGGGGCCGCAGAGGGAGAGAGAGAATCCCAAGCAGACTCCCCACTGAGTGCGGAGCCCTGTATGAGGCTCCCTCTCACAACCCTGAGATCATGACCTGAGCCGAAAATCAAGAGTCAGACGCTTAACCCACTAAGCAACTCTGGTGCCCCTCCTTTCTTTTTTTCTGATTATATTTGTCTTCCCACATTTTCTAAACAATGTACATGTTTAAAAGGAATATTTTTCCTAAAAGGCATCATATTTCACAATTCTGGGTGTAAGCTTAAGGGTAAGGTGCTCAGCACAATGCACAACCCTTGAACTGTGTCCACATCCTACGTCTATGCACAAAATTGAGAAACTCTTTTCTGTCCTTTAAATATTCTTGTTTTAACCAGGATGAAAGGGCGCCTGGGTGGCTCAGTGGGTTACAGCCTCTGCCTTCAGCTCAGGTCATGATCTCGGGGTCCTGGGATGGAGGCCCACATCGGATTCCCTGCTCAGCGGGGAGCCTGCTTTCTCTTCTCTCTGCCTGCCTCTCTGCCTACTTGTGATCTCTGTCTCTCTCTGTCAAATAAATAAATAAAATCTTTAAAAAAACAAAACAAAAAACCAGGATGAAAATTTAAATCTCAGTTCTAAAGTTGCCTCCATTCTGACCCCCCCCCATCCACGCACACACTCTCCTCCTCCTTACACACAATTTATTTGAAGGGATAGACTGAGAAATGCAGCCTGAATGGCATAGAATAGAGGGAAACCTGGAACCTTTTTATTACTAGGCAACAGCTGCCCTTTGTTAAAATCTCCCACTGAGGGGCACCTGGGTGGCTCAGTTGGTTAAGCAACTGCCTTCAGCTCGGGTCATGATCCTGGAGTCCCGGAATCAAGTCCCACCTCGGGCTCCCAGCTCTCCGGGGAGTCTGCTTCTCCTTCTGACCTTCTCCCCTCTCATGCTCTCCCTCGCTCTCTCTCTCTCTCAAATAAATAAATAAAATCTTTAAAAAAATAAAACATCCCACTGCTGGTGGAGGTCTGGTCTTTGCAGAGGATCCTCTCCAAAGGAGACTCATCTCATCAGGGCTGGGAGCCCCTCACTGCCCCTGCCCCGCTGTCAGCATCACCAGATGATACTCCCTGGCTCTGCCTTCTGCCTTCCAGGACACAGAGAGGAGGCTCTGTGCTCCCCACACAGATGCTAATGGAGGGAAACTTCCACTCAGGCAATGCAGATAATTCTGGGTGAGAAGCAGGGATCGGGTACAGGGTGGCTAACCACTTACTTCACTTACGTCAGAGAGCCAACAGTTGGGACTGTCAGTTCAGAGATCCACCCCCCACACACCACCATCCCAAAACATTTAGGTGTCTTGCCACTGTTTTATACTAGAATAATCTGCAAACCGATGTTTAAGAATGTGGCCTTGACTGTATATGCCTCCTACCCCCACCAAGGAGACTGAAGTGGGAAACTGAGGTATTAGAACAGCGGGGTCTTCAGAGTCTGGGTTGGATTAGGGACCCAGGCATTCCTCACCATGTGACCTGTGTGGGGAGCTGAAGGGGTGGGTGGGGAGAAAACCAGGGAAAGGCTCAGCCATTAATCCAAAGGGTCTGCACGGAAGTGCCACGTGAATGTTCACAGGGGACAGGGTGCAACTGGAGAGACCAGGTCACAGAGAGCGGCTACCCCTCCTCCCCCACCCTGCCCCGAGGTACAGGTGGTTCTGGATCCCCAGGGGAGGGAACTGTCTGGGGCCTCCCCCTCAGGCCATCCTAGAATTAGGCTTCCTTTCTTCCCTCCCGCAACAACGGAAGCTAATCAGATTAAGCCCAGGCAGAACATCTTCTTTTGCTATTAATTACTCTTTTCTTTTCTTTTCTTTTTTTAAGATTTTATTATTTGACAGAGACAGCCAGAGAGGGAACACAAGCAGGGGGAGTGGGAAAAGCAGATTCCCCGCTGAGCAGGGAGCCCAAAGCAGGGCTCCATCCCAGGACCTTGGGACCATGATCTGAGCCGAAGGCAGACAGTTAACAACTGAGCCACCCAGGGGCCCCTAATTACTATTTTTCAAAGGCTAACTCACAATGTAGTGTCAGGGTCCTGTTGACTTGCTTTACTTTTTCCCCTTTTCCAACAGATCATATTAAAATAAGTGGGAGCCCTTGATAAACAGGGATTGAATTCCATGGAAGTCACAGCCCAGCACCACACAGCATTCCAGAGAAGGCTGACCGCACAGCTTGCTTAATGTCAGGCCATTTTCCTATTTAGTAACATTTTTGAGCAGGGAAGAAGGAAGTGGAAAAACTTAAATGGAAAGAAAAACCCTTTATAGTCATAAAATTCTCCATATTTTAAAAATGATGAATATTAACAACAAAAGGAACTCGTGGAGTATTTTGAGAAATCTTCCCATTGGGGCCAGAAATATAGCAGATGGATTATTAAAAATAAGAAACTTGTTTAAAGAGGTTTAACCGTTTAGGCTTAATTCCTCCCACTGAGTAGGCAAGCGCAGCCTTATATAAACACCCACGCGTACTTGATCTATTCCCCTTTGTACCTCTGGGAGGGGTGAGAGAAGAAAGGCGTAGGAAGATTTCTTTTGTGGAAAAGCGTGTGCACATAGTCACAAGGTCTGGGGACTGCCGACTGCTGGGACCCACCCGGCGGTCCACACCGGTTACTCACGGCAGAGCTCCGAGATGAAAGCAAGGCACCTGCGGGAAAATTACCCCGTAAGCTTTTATTATGACTACACTCGTATCATATTATTTTTCCTTTAGTCACAGAGAAGTGTCTCTCAAGGCTCAGTTGTCAGTAAATTCTGCAAGTTATCCCGCCCCTTACCTACATTCCATCTTCCAGTTTTCTGTGTATGACCAGGTCTCATAGGACATCTGGCTTTATCTAGGCGTCTTATCTCCTTGGCCCGGTTACCAAAGACACCTCAGGTGAGTCTTCGATGTTCCAGATATATCAGCATATGAAAATCTAGGCTGTCCTAACTTTCCTTTGGAGTCTCGGTTTTATTTCTGTCTCCTAACTCGTTTGGATGAGATTCATGAGAGCCTGACTTATGAAACAAAGCCAAGTGTGTGCATTAAAAATAACAATAAGGTTGGGAGCCTTTTGTCACTGTAATTATTTACAAGGAAATTCCTTCCCAGGAGGTGAAAATGGCTGAGGGACTACTCTGGGGAAACCAAACCCCAAAGGCTGAAGCAAGGAACATCTGGGCCTAAGGGTTCAGAGACACATCAGGAAGACAGACACTCTGGGGCCTCCCTGCTCAGTGTTCTTACTGTATGTCAGAAGATTTTGTTCAAACTTGCCCTGACCTCTCAGTGATGCTCCAGGGTAATGGTTCTCAATTCTTATTGTCCCATAGAATCACCTAGAGCTTTTCCCAAAAAACAAAACAAAAACAAAAAAATCCGGATGCCCAGGCCCTACTTTTGACCAACTGAGTGATGGTCTCTGGAAATAAGACCCAGACATCAGAACTTTTAAAGTGCTCCCACGCGATCTTCACGGGCCTCCTCTGCTTTAAAGCAGGAGTTTGCAAACCGTGTTCCTTGGTTGGTGCTGTAGGGTGATTGCTGGAAAGGCAGGAGGGGATGTGAGGGCTGCCACTCCTCCAGATCCTCAGTCCCAATTCTTCCAGAGTTACCTCTCCTTTTATCTCTTTTAAGTGTTTCAAATAAAACTGGGGGGAAAGTGGATAGTCTTGATTGAAACAAAGCCCACCCCACCAGTGGTTGGGATGACTAGCTTATCTCTTGGGAAGGAGCCAGGAAGAGAAGCTGGGTCTTCTAGAACATTCACTCCAAAGTAAATGGAAAATGATCAAACATTGGTTTGTGACTATATGTTTTTTTAACTGCTTATTTCCTATACAGGGTCTGTGAGACCACTCACTCATAGTTAGCCAGGTATTTAAAGAAGCGAGCTTTTTTAAAACACTAATTACTTTCCTCATGTTTCCTCCCATGATTCAAATACAAAAGAAAAAAAAAACAACTCTGGGAGAAAGAACCTTATTCTATTGATACCACCAGCAATCATTATTAACGCAGATGTACATCCATACATCCATTCATGTTAAAATCTATGAATAGGGCTGAGTTGGTCAAGTGACTGCTGTTGGCTCAAGTGATGACCTGTGGTCCCAGAATTGAGTCCCACATCGGGCTCCCTGCTCAGCAGGGAGTCCGCGTCTCCCTCTGACCCTCCCTGTCTCGTGCTCTCTCTCTCTCTCTCATTCTCTCTCTCTCAAATAAATAAATAAAATATTTTTAAATATATAAATAAAATCTTTAAAAAAATAGGAATAAAATGTTGTTATAGTGCACCTAGTAACTATTTCATGAGCTATGTACCCTGCCCAGAGATGTATATATTTTGAGGTATCATTCTTAAGCGGAATTACTCATATCACCAGAGTTCATAGTTTTCTTACTTAATCCTATTCCTGGAGATGATCTGAAGAATATGATTAAATAAAATGATTAATTAATTTCCCCCATTTTCATCTCAGTTTTCATTATAATTTAAAACTCTTAGAGATTTTTCTCTAGCATGGGTGCGGCTGTAGGGTCCGGAAATCGGAAACTGTAAAAAGATGGTTCATCGTATGGACAGACGGAAAGGCTCTAACGATATAAAAATTAAAGTCTGGAGACCACTCCAAATCTTTTGTGAATTTCCCGGTGCTGAGATCCCTTCTTTATCAAGTATCATTTTTATTGAAGGAAATATTAGGAAGTTGACCTTATTGATACAGGGAACTAGAAGCATAGTTTGAGCACAGCTATCTCAAATAATTTTGAAACCCAAGAAACCCAGAAAACCTGTGCTGAATGGGAAAGAGGCCAGGAAACTTGGAGCTGACATTAATTCTCAGGAGTACCCCAAGTAGCCCATTGATGGAATTCATGTGCTACCGGCTATAAGATTTAGGACAACAGAGTTGAACCTCGGAGATGTACTAATCCAACAGTCCAATTTTACCAACGAGGAAACACATTTTTAGAGGCTAAATAATTACTTGAGAATACACCAACGTGAGATGACATTTCTGTGGTGGGAGTTAAGAGATCAGACGAATCCAGGTCCAAATTTAGGCTCTATTCTCTTAGCCCCCTCTTAACTTGACCTTTTTTGAACTTCGGTGTTCTTCATAAATATAGAAACAGTAATCCCTCCCCGCCAGCATGCTTGGGCAATTTTAAATGTATACCATATGTAAAGTATCCGTCACATAATAGGTTGTCAATAAACATTAATTCTGCCTTCCCTCCTTAGTGGAAGAGTAAAATTTAGAATATGATCTCTCTTACAGCTGCACAAATGTTCTTTCTGTGTAACTCAGCCTTAACCAACTGAACAGTGAAAATATTATTTGAGGGGCACCTGGGTGGCTCAGTCCCTTAAGCATTTGCCTTCAGCTCAGGTCATGACCTCAGGGTCCTGGGATAGAGTCCCACCTGTGGGGGCGGGGGAGGGCAGTTTCCTGCTCAGCAAGGAGCCTGCTTCTCCCTCTGCTTGTGCTCTCTCTCTCTCTCTCCGTCAAATAAATAAATAAAATCTTTTTTTAAAAAAAGAAAATATTATTGAAGCTGCCTAAAAATAGATTTCCTTCCAGACTCAAATAGGACATTTTATATTTGTAGTAAATATGTTCCAATCCTAAAAGGGATTAAACTAACTCAATGTTCTTGATCAAAGTCCTACTCAAATAAGTGTAAGTTCAAAGCCCCACTGCTTCTCTTGCTTGAAGGTTTCTTTCTGGGGCTTCCTTACATGCTCAGGCTCCAGCTTCAGTGGCTCAGCTTGTCCTTTTGTCTCTCTTAAAATCTCATTATGTCCCAGTACACATTTTGGGCTTCATTAAGCTTTAGTCAGAAGCCATTGCTATAATGATTAGAACCAGAGCCAGATCCTCTCTTACGTCGGTACTTCAAGGCAGTCTAGGCTCCCTTGGGAATTTGGGGCAATGATGGGATTGGGTTGAATATATGGTAACAATGAAGACCACAACCACACTAAGAGGGAAATCTTCACCCTTGCAGCTACCACTTAAGTTTCATATGTGGATTCCCTGCTCCTTGCTATTTACCTCATAGGTCAGGGGCTGCAAATGTCAAAAAATAGTGATTCTATTATGGTTTTAGGGGTAGGAAGAGGAAAAGGAGAGGGTAGGAATAGATGAAATAGGAATCAGCATCACAAGATTAATTTAGTTTTTAAAAATTATTACTAAATTAATGAAATTCCAGTAACAGCATAGCAGAGGCTTAGTTCTGAATCCAAAACCATAAAGTTTCTTGAAAATCATATAATGCAACAAGGAGAAGAGGAAATTCACAAATCCCAGTTTCTTAAAAGAAAATGTTTCCCCATAAGGAAAGGATGTAACTTGGAGCAGGGAAAACTGATCCAAGAGACCTATCTGAAGGCCAACCTAGTAACATTATTGGACTTTAAAGAATTTAAAGATGTTCAACTATGGGCTGCCTTGGCGGATCAGTCGGGTAAGTGTGTCTGCCTTGGACTCAGGTCACGATCTCAGAGTCCTGGTGTAGAGCCTAGTAATAGGGGCTAGCCTGCTTCTCCTTCTCCCTTTGCCCCTCTCCCCGCCACACGCCCCCCGGCTCTCTTTCACTCTCTCTCTCTCTCAAATAAATAATAAAAATCTTTAAAAAAATGATGGGAAGATATAGGCAAAAACCTCATGTTAGAAATAAATCAGGATGGCATTGGATTTTTCCTCAGCAACATCCAGTCACAAAAGAAAATAGAGTAACACCTAAACTATACTCAAGTAGAGAAAGTATGAACCAGCTAAGCTGTCCTTCAAGTAGAGAACAGGCTAGCTTTTGACTGTCTAAGAATTCAGGGAATAATATTCCTGAGAACCTTTTCTGAGAACGATACTACAGGATCCAATCAGGCAAGCAGGAGCTGGTTGACAACACTTCAGCAGAAGAACTGAGGGGAGCATATCACTTATTTCATTGCGAAACTCATGAAAAGTTTCAAGCATAACCAAATGTAAAGAGAAGGTTTTGGGGTGCCTAGGTGTCTCAGTGGGTTAAAGCCTCTGCTTTCAGCTCAGGTCATGATCTCAGCGTCCTGGGATCCAGGCACGCATTGGGCTCTCTGCTCAGCAGGGAGCCTGCTTCCTCCTCTCCCTGTCTCTCTGCCTGCCTCTCTGCCTACTTGTAATCTCTCTCTCTCTGTATCAAATAAATAAAATCGAAAAGAAAAGAAAAGAAAAGAAAAGAAAAGAAAAGAAAAGAAAAGAAAAGAAAAGAAAAGAAAAAAAGAGAAGGTTTTGTAAATTCCATGTACCACCTATCCAGGTTCAGTAAGTATCCATCTTTTGCCAATTCTTGTTTCATCCTTCAGCTACTCCACTTTTTTGTGCTGAAAAAATTTTTTTTTAAGATTTTAGTTATTTATCTGAGAGAGAGAGAGAGAGATCACAAGTGGGGGGGGGCAAAGGGAGAAACAGACACCCCGCTAAGCAGGGAGCCCAACTTGGGCTCAATCCCAGGAGCCTGGGATCATGACCTGAGCTGAAGGCAGACACTTAATGGACTGAGCCACCCAGGTGCCCCTGTGCTGAAATATTATAAACAAAATTCTTTTTTTTAAGATTTATTTATTTATCTGAGAGAGAGAGAGAGAGAGAGAGAGAGATCACAAGTAGGGGGAGGGGCAGAGGGAGAAGCAGACTCCTCGTTGAGCAAGGATCCTGATGTGGGACTTGATGCTAGGACCCTGAGATCTTGATCTGAGCCAAAGGCAGGTGCTTAACCAACTGAGCCACCAAGACATCCCTAAAGAAGATTCTAAACATTAGGTTAATTTACACAGAAACATTTCAATATGCATCTAAGGACTTTTTAAAAAATATAAACCATCACACTACTATTATACATAACATGGTATATATTTTCTATACATGTGTTTAATTTATAATATTATTATAAATAATTATAATAACATATTATAAATAATTCCCTGAAATCATCTAACACCCATTTAATACTCACTCATATTTCCCTAAATACTGCAAAACTATCCTGTTAGAGCTGCCTGTGTGAAACAGGTTACACATATGGCTCATATGTTGCTTCTAGTTGTTAAGTTTCTTCTGTCTCTTTTTTTCCCTTTTTTTCATGCCATTGTTCTGTAGAAAACTGAGTCATGTGTCAAATAGAATGTCCTGTATTATCAATTTACTTGGTTGCTTCCTCATTAATTTATTTCCGTTGGCCTATATTTCCTATAAAGTAGTAATTAGGTCTAAATACTCGATTTGATTCGGACTGAATTTTTCAGGAAACAACACTTGACAGATGATCCTGTGGACTTACCCCTGCACTGTGCAGCACGAAGAGGCACAGAATCTCTGGCTGTCCCACTTTTAGCGACACTAGGGAACATGAGTGGCTTCAAGTGGCATGGTCCTCATCCCACCATGCTTTTCCCTAGGAGTTTATAATTTACTATTTCTTGTGTAGGTCCATTATGCCCTTAGGGGTAGCAAAATGGTTATTCTCTAATTCTGAAGAGCTCTACTAAAAATAAAATCATGATATGCATAAAGAAATAGCTTTTTCAGGGCACCTGGGTGGCTCAGTAGGTTAAGCCGCTACCTTTGGCTCAGGTCATGATCCCAGGGTCCTGGGATTGAGCCCCGCATCGGGCTCCAGCTGAGCTGGGAGCCTACTTCTCCCTCTCCCTCTGCTTGCTGCTCTGTCTACTTGTGCTCTCTCTGTAGCCTCTGTCAAATAAATAAATAAAATCTTAAAAAAACTAAGCATGACTTAGAAGATACCACGGGAAAAAGAAACAATTGACTATAGCAGAAAAGAAGAATGCCTAGAAATACAGGAAACTTACAAAACTTGTGTGAGGAAAACCTTAAACTATTTCTAAAGGACAAAGGGTAGCTTTGAATAGATGGAAAAGAAGTGGAAAGGCATCCCATGTTCCCAGACAGGTTGATAACATAACTGAGGTGTCTAATTCAGGAGCTCTGGAGTGGGGCCCAAGATTCTGAATCTCATCTAGCCTGCCTCTTCCACCATGGCTTGCTTTGTGTTTTAGAGCATTTCTCAAGGTGTGATCTCTGGACCAAGAGCATGAGCATCTCCTGAGAACTTGGCTACTAATGGAGATTCTCTTGCCCCACCCCAGACCTACCAAATCAGACACTCTGGTCTCAGCAGTCTCCATGTTAAAAAGCCCTCTGGAGGATTCTGATGTGAGCTGAAAGTTTGAGAACCACTGCTCTAGTGTTTCTAAAATTTAAGCTGTGTAGGGATCACCTAAGATCCTGTCAGACTGAAGACTTAATTCAACAGGTCTGGGATGGGGTCTGGATTTTGCACTGCTAACCAACTCCCTCATGATGCTGATGGTCTGAGACAACACTCTGAGGAGAAAGACTAGAGGAACAATCCGTTTCCAGTTGACTCAAGGCCAACCTATCCTGTCCCCTCCACTCCCATTTTGTTCTAGGTGTTAATGACAAATCATATGTTACTTCTCTCAGTAGTATGTTTATTTTAAACAGAATTTAACCCACACGAGTGTGTTCCTCTCAAAACAAATTAAACCAGAAGTCACTGCAAATTAATCTAGGCTTTGGTGGAACCGTTTTGGAGAGACACCTATCCAGCATCTATTAAATTGTGCCATTGAGGATATACTGTTAAATGGAATCTAAGACAAATAAATTAAGTAAAAGCTTATGCATGAAGAGAGTTTTTGTATAAATCTGTGTCTAAATTTAATTTGCCTCCACTTTCCCTCCCTTAATAAATTCTAATTTTCCTGAGTTAGGTTTAGGCTATCTATTGTTTCATAGTGCCCCCAAATTTAGTGGTTTAAAACAACGAACATTTATTTAAGCTCATTATTTTCTGGGTTAGAGATTTAGGCAAGACACAATAGGGAGTGCCCTACAATGTCTACAACCTCAGAAGGGGCAGCGCAGAAGTCTGGCTGGCTGGAAGGGCTCCGCTAGGACCACAGACCTGGATCTTTGTTCTGGCTGTTGGTTGGGTTCTCTGGTTCTTCTCCATGTCATGTCTACTGAGGCTGGCAGAAATGACTTCTTCACTGATGCATCTGGCACCTAAGCTAGAATGACTGGGATAGCTGGGGCTGACCAGACTCCTCTCTCTCATCTCTCTCTCTCTCTCTCTCTCTCTCTCTCTCTCTCCTGGTTAGCTTGGCCTTCTTCAGAGCTTGGACCTTTCCGAGTAATTGGACTTCTTGAATGGCAGCTGGCTTCTGCCAGGCTGAGCATGGCCAGAGACAAGGTATAAGCTGCAACACTTGCACAATCTGGCTTCACTGCCGCTAGATGCTATCGGTTCAGGGAGGCCAGATTCAAGGGGCAAAGGATAAGACTCCATCTTTCCACTGGAGCCAGTGGGCTGTATGACCGCGGTTAGGTTTTATTAAAGAGAAAACCAGATGCACCAAAGATACAGTGAAGTTGGTTTGGTCAGAATCAACGTAAATGAAAAAAAAAAAAGCTAGCTTTAAGAGCTTCTCTGAAAGGCTCAAGAGAGCCTGTGGTTAACATCTCTTCCTCACTCTGCCTTCAGTGATCTCACCTGGGTAACCTGAATCTGTGCCATAGAAATTGACAAACACTTCAAATCAGGATTTTTTTAAAGAGCCAGTTGTTAAATATTAATCACACACCATGTTTAAAATCCAAGTAATATATCAAATAGATTGCAAATATATTGCAACTTTACATCCTCCACCTTCCACTGTCCCACCTAAACACACACACACACACGTACACACACACGTACACACACACACACACACACACACACACACCCCTGAGCCTGCTCTAAGTTCCCAAGGATATGTTCCGAGTCTTAACACCTTTAGGGTCCTTTCTTCAACTAGGGATAATGTCCATGGTCATAAAGGGTTCATTCCCCGGATTTTCCAGCTAGTGGGCCAGGACTGTTGGTGATATAAGGTGTGAGCCGTAGGATAAAATATAGTGCCTCTTCCTTACACATCAATTCCACTAAGAGATTTAGGAGGAACTTAAATATAGACATATACATATATATAAATATATACATATTGTGTGTATATATATACATTGTGTACATATACATATATATACAATATGTAAATGTGTATATATTTAAACTAATGTATATGGTAGTAAATATGTATAGATTTAAATTATATATGTGTATATATCTATATTTAAAGTAACATGGATATATTATATAATAGAATGCAAAATTTGCATTATTTCTGATAAACATAAAACTGCAGAACAGTTTTACACTAGCACTGCCTTGATGGTTTCCCCAAACATCCGGTCAGGGCCAACTCACTCATCTGGCAAAGTAGGTACTATGCCTAGGGCCCGTGATACTTGCAGGGTCTCACGAAAGTGTTATTATTTTCTTTTAAAATCAGAAGAAAATAAATGAACTTTTGGGTTGAAAAATGTTCTAATATATAATATTAATATATTCATCTTTATATAATAAGTCATAAATGTGTGTGTGTGTGTGTGTGTGTGTGTGTTTTAATGTAGAAAGAGGTCCATGAAGGCAGAAATCCCTAGGGCCCCCAGAAGCCATAATACGGCCCTGCCTGTAGGGACACACTGTCAGTGCACAGTGGAAACATATGAAACTCAATTTTAGGCATCATATCCTTTCAATGTGTTATTCTTGAGAACTGCTGTCTTCAGATTCCAAGGAAATAAATTCCAAATAGTAGAATTTCATACATCCTTGAAAGGCAGTAGATTAGATTTGCAGGACAAGGATTTGCTCTGACTATACTGCAGATCCCACTGTCTACGGCCATCTGTTAAGAGGGTCTTACTTACTCCCAAGTCATCACTTCTGCCCCCAGATGCCATGACCAATATTTAACTAAGGTGGCCAAACTTAAGGCATGAGTCTCACTGTCAAACCATAAAATCTTAGAACTTGAAGCCACTGGGGATGCCTGAGTGGCTCAGTCCATTAAGCAACAGTCTTTGGCTTAGATCATGATCCTGGAGTCCTGGGGTTGAGCCCCGAGTCATCATCGGGCTCCCGCTCAGTGGAGAGTCTGCTTCTCCCTCTCCCTCTCCCTCTCTGCCCCTCCCCTTCCCCACTCCTGCATGCATGCGCGCACTCTCTCTTTCTCAAATGAATAAACAAAATTTATTAAAAATAAAAAGAAAGAACTTGAATCCACTGAACCCCAACCCCTACAGATGGATGAGCACCTTTCTCACCATCCTTGACCACTCACTCGGCATCCGTTTGAGCACATTCGGACACTGCCTGCCCTTGGGAGCTGCAAAGCTGCTTCCCTTTGCATTCTTGTCCTCAAGGAAATACTGTGAGAAAACCCAGAGACACACTGGTTGCTACTGATGCAGCCAAAAATGTCAGAATGAGTGTACAGCTGAGCCCCACGGGTCCGTGGTCGTGGATGCACTACACACTGTGGGCAGTACCCACAAGAACCATTGTGGTCTCATCGTCCTCAGGGCCAAGTTCCAGGCCATCCTCCACCACCCGATGCAGGGTGCTGTAGTGCTGCTGACTTTGGTGGAAAGAATGTAGCTCGGAAGCCGCCTCCCAGGCTGCAAAGGTGGGCATGGGGAAGACCTCTGGCCTCTTGTTTTCAAAGAAGCATTTCAGGTTTCTCTCACTCAGCTTGTTGGCATACTCGAGGAATGTATTTTCCAACTGCTCCTTCTCCTTTTGTGCATACATCTTCCAAAAACTCAGCTGAAGGTAGCTAACTTTAGATCGGCAGCGAGCGCAACAAGTGGTGAGCAGAGAGAAGAAAGATGCTGAACAAATCAGGCACCAACCTAGAATCTTAGAAAGAAAGAGATATTGAGGACGCACAAAAGCAAAGCCACTTCCCAGGGGGCGGAGGTGGTGGTTACTGGTAACCGTATGGCCAAATTAATACCAGTCATTGCCATATCTCAATGGAAATCCTTCACGTTCATTTTTTAACAAAACTTTTTTAACAGTCAAAGTAAAGTGCAGGTTTACCGAATCCCTATCACCCATTCCACCCACTGTTGCTGGTATGCAAAGAAATACCCAGAAGGCAGACAAATGGAAAAGAGCAAAAATATAAATTATCCAAGAATCAGCTAAACCAAGCCCTTAAAGAGTATTAGTTATTAAAGGAAAGAATTAAGTGCATGAGTGAATGTGATCATTGCAGGAAATGAGCATTTCCTCAGCCAGGAGTTTTCAGGCATTGATAAATATGTGTTCATGGCTAGTGACTGATTTTTCCATGTTACATTGTTTGCAAAGAACAACAGATCCTCTCTGAGAGAAATCCCATTAGTCATCATCCATGATAAAGTGAGAGAGACAATACAATGGGGAAACTGAAGCTAGAAGAATTGAAAGACCACATGAAAGCCAAGAAAAAAAAAAAAGAGTCATTCTAAACCTTCAGGATGATTGGTTCTGAATTTTGGTAATTGGAAAAAAATCCTTTATGAGTACAAACTGGTTCAACTGGCATTTTTTCCCGAATTTTAAAAGCAGAACTCTAAATAGCTCAACTGACCTTCTAAACTTTCTTGTTGTTCTTAATTACATTTGTCACAATTGGAATTAATCTCCTAGTTGGACAACTAACAGAGCCCTTTCACAGTCTCTTGACATTTTCATTAAATGACTCAGTATTTCTCAGCAAATGGGCCTATTTGAAAATAGAAGCAATAATCTGCAAATGAACCCATTCAGACCATAACAGAACTACACACAAGCCCCAGTGCTTTAAACCGGGAGTTCCCACACTCTGGCTCAGACTATGGGTCATGGTGAGGGCCCCAGACTCCACATGAAGGCCAACTCCGGACTGGCACTAGGTGGGCTTAAATCTCAATCTTCCCCTCCCTGTGGGTGTTCTCATTTCCTATGGGCGCCTCATTTCCTCGATTGTAAAATGGCGGTTACCCACCTCTGAGGGGAATTTGGGCGATTAAAATAAGACAAGGTGGACACACATGCATTCAGGAAGTGTTAGCTAGTATCACGTGCTGCTATTTTTCAAACGCATAGATGTCGATGTAAAAGCGTTACTGAACTCATGGTATCTTTCTGGCATGATTTATGAACGAGGCACAGCTCCTATCGTGTGAAAGTCCTCATAGTTACCTTGAATCACTTGTGGTTGGCTACTTCCAGATCTTCCTCTTCATCTTCTACCTTCCTCTTCCACACAGCCGGGCCTCCTGAAGGCCAGTAGGCCGTCTCACCTCAGTATCTGAGCCAATTCTGCTTGAGTTATCCTATTTGATTGACTACAGATCTTAGTCTAAACTTAGCGTCACCTTGCTCCCACCTGAGTGCTGAGCACCAAGCCCTCTTCTTCTTCCCCAGTTCATAGTACCTAGAATCTAACTGGACATGGTGGATGCTCCCGCCCCAGCCCTCAGCATGTTCCATTCTGCAGGACTCCCCTCTCTCAAACCATGGCAGTTTTCTCATTAATTTAGAACACCTCCTGTGTGTCAGCAACTTTACCTCATGTGTGTCCATCATCTCTATACCTTCCGGCAACGCCCCCCCGCCCCGCCAAGGTAGGTGTTATTAGTCCCAAATATGAGGAAACGGGGGCTCAGCAGGGTCAAACCATGAGCTCGCGGTCACAGATTGGTAAGTGGTAGACTCAGGATTCAAACCCAAGGCTGGCCAACCTTAAGACCAAGCACTGGCCACTAGTCCTCTCGACTTCCTTAGGAATCGAGAGCCGCCCGGCTGGATTTCTTGTTTCTTTGCCCCACCCATGGATGGGGCACTTTTTCCACCCCCACCCACATACCCAACTATGGATCTGGACTGTTTGTTGCTCCTGCCTGGCTGAACCACTGCGCTCAGCACCTGCCGTTGGCACAGCTCTCCTTGTCCACATCCCGCATGCATCCTCCCCTAGAAACCAGCCCCAGGTCCTCCTCATTCTGCTGAAAAGTAAACAGGTGGTGTGCCCAGGCTAAGTGATGACAGGATATGCAGGATTTCCCTATGCCTGTGTTTCAAGAAGAAAAGCTCACGCAGTGATAGGTGTTTGGATCTGGCACTAACTGAATAGAGTCTGGTGCCTGAGGACATAAATCATAAATCACTCATTGTATCATAACATTCGTAATTAACACCTTCCTTCAACAAAAGAAGGAAGATGTTTGGGATCCTGGCATGTTTTTATCTAGGATGTGCTTTATGCATTAAACAAAATATTTTTTTTTTAAAGATTTTATTTATTTATTTGACACAGAGAGAAAGATCACAAGTAGGCAGAGAGGCAGGCAGAGAGAGGAGAGAGGAGGAAGCAGGCTCCCTGCCGAGCAGAGAGCCTGATGCGGGCCTCGATCCCAGGACCCTGGGATCATGACCTGAGCCGAAGGCAGAGGCTTTAACCCTCTGAGCCACCCAGGCGCCCTAAACAAAATATTTTTGGGGCACCTGGGTGGCTCAGTAATTAAGCGTCTGCCTTCGGCTCAGGTCATGATCCCAGGGTCCTGGGATTGAGGCCCGCATCAGGCTCCCTACTAGGCGGGAAGCCTGCTTCTCCCTCTTCCCCTCCCCCTGCTTATGTTCCCTCTCTTGCTGTATCTCTCCCTGTCAAATAAAGAAAGAGAAAAATCTTAAACAAAAGATTTGTCTGAGGGCATTTTTAAGCTTATCGGTTCATGTAAGAAGTACAGTGTGACTCTATCGTCGACCAGTTTTGGAAAGTATGATTTGAAAACTGGACCACCCTGATGTGTTGAAAAGGCAAGTCCTCGTTGAAAAAGTAAAATTATACTCCTTTCAGTGCGCCTTTTTTTTTTCTGAAACAAATGGCATTCCTGACAAATTGTGGATCTGTTTATCTACCCTGATTAGCTGTTTTGGTTTGGGGAATGTAACCCTACGACCCACGAGGAGGAATTCAGTCTTTTCCGGAGGCCAGGGAAGGCTCACATCTGGATTTGTGCTCAGGTACCTGGAAGGATGACAAGCTACTTCCCGGTGTCAATTAGGTAAAGCTACAGTTTCCTTCTGTTAAATAAGACAGTGTCCCAAATCTTGAGCTGCTAAAGTAATGTAAGAACTTCTCCAGCTGTAGAGAGCACAAAGAGCAGGGGACCTAACCTCCCTAGAGAACACGGTCCCTTTTCACTAATGGCTGTTTAAAGACTGCCAACGCCCATTTTACACAGGAAATTTTTCTCAATCTTGCCAGTATTTATACACAGAGATAACAGTTGCCAGGAATCATTTAAGGAGATCGCTACACTAATTACATTACGTGCCTCTTTGAAAAACATTCGCTCATTTGGTTCAGCTATATTTCAACAGACAAATGCCATCTGCGCGTGTTTTTCTGAGAAACCAGTTTGAAAATAAATAATTGATAGGAGGCAGTAATTTCTAATTACAGCTCTTCCATTAACACTCAATTATGAGTTAGTGTCATGCATTATTTACCAAGTCAACCCAGAGAGATTGTTCTAAAAGCACTTAAGTATTTACATATGCATAACCCAGAGGATATTTTCTTTTTGGAAGTGGAAAAGACAATCCAATCAGCAATTTTACTGAGCCACCAATCTCTAAAAAGCTTTTCCTGAGATTGTCTTCCGGCTGCATTGTGTTCCAATTTTCCTTTAGCTTCAAAATGTCCTAGCAGGATTCCGACCAGCTCTGCCTGAAGGGAGAGAAGAGCGAATCCTTCAAGCTCCTGCTGGGAGAGAAAGGCGAGTCTGTCCTTCCTTACCTGTGACTGGGCTTGAAGGGACAGCTTCACTTCTTCATTGTCTGAGGGTGTCATGCTGGTTTTGCCACAAGAGACTTTGTAAAGTTCATCCCAGCACTCCTGGGGCTTGCCCTTGCAAATCAGTCCCAGGAGTCTTGAACTTTTGGTCCCGCTCATGGCACATTCATAAAATGTCCCATTGAGCAAAGCCACAGAAAGCCACATCATCGGAGCCACCAATGAACTTAGAGCGATCTGGCCAAGGACATAGAAAAAACGGCAACTGTGGCCTTTGGGGAAGATTTTCCTGGGATTCACACAGCAGCCTGTGAAGAGCCTCCAAGACTTGCTATTCAGAAAGAATCCCAGGATCAGTAACACCCAAGCAGGAGCAAACAGGAAAACCAGCCCATAGACCACATTCTCAGTGCTGCAGGGACATTTAAAAGCCACCAGCGAAAAGAGACGCTCACTCCCCACAGTCAGCAGAGCCATGAAGCTGTAGCCAATAACAGTTTTCTGGTTGAGGAAGAATTTTAAAATCCCCTGAAAAGCATCCATGCTGAAGATACACCCAGGGAAAAGGCTTTGCCCCTATTTATCGGCCGAGCAGCTGTGGCAGTGGCCGAGGGTGGAGCTCTTTCTTCATTAGAAACAAACAGTCCTCCTTCTCAGACTGAATTCAGCCAGATAAGGAAACAATGTCATTCCCCAGGAATGAGTATTTCCTCACCATGTTCAGATAATGCCTCCTACTGGTGGATTTCACGCCGTGGAACCGGGGCCAAAACACTGAGACTCCGAGTAAATTCAAAGAGCACTGTTTCCATTTTCTATTATTTTCATGTGGTTTGGATTCTCAATCACAGCAATAATAGTCTAGGAATTTTCCAGCTAGAGGAATCAACGTGAGCAGAAAGAGCCAGTTCACTGGGAGCCAAATCACGTCTCCAAGCCAGGAGTTTCATGATGGCTTTTCCCTCGCTGCTTAAGACCTGCTACTTTGCCTTAAGATCTGAAAGATTCATTTTGCATCCTCTTACACTGACTAGCGTCAGAGATTTGAGCCAAATTTTAGGATTTGGGCTGTTTGAAATTTGGGTGGAAAAGTTTAGGGAGCATTTGAGTTTGAATGAAAGACAAAATGAGAAGGGTCCTCATGGTTTCTTTCCCAAGAGATCATAGCAACCTCTCGATTGGTATCTCTGCCTTTGACCTCAAGCTCACCCCTACCCTCAATCCTAATGATGACTAATATTTTAATTTCTTACCCTCCTGAACGATATTTACTTTTGAAAATTTTTTGAGAAATAATGCTTAACTCTGTTTCATAGAGCATATTGTTTCCACAGAAAACCGGTCCCTTAGGATATCCCATAAAAATGAAAGGGTTTAAGACTTGTACAGGACATAGGGTTAGTACATGTCAAAGCTGAGTATGAACCCAGACTTCCCAACTACAAACTCCACGTGCTTAAGCATTGTGCTGCACAGCCTGGAATAGAATATTTGGGTGCTCTGCTAACAGATATTTGTTGTAGACCAAGTTTTAGTAGATTTGTTTTTTCCTCTTTATTAGGTTGGCTTTAAGATGTACTTGGGGATTACACCAAGTGTGACCTGTAACAACTCAAGCAGGACTGAATTTTCCCTGATCCTAGACAAGAATCCGCTGGTGGAGTTTGTGGAAGAGCTCCCTGCTGGGCGATCCTCTCTGTGCTACTGCAATTTACTCTGTGGGATTATCAGAGGTGCCCTGGAAATGGTAAAGCACATAATTCATTTGGCCATGTTTATGCGTTAGCTAGTGCTGTGTAACAAATGAACCCCTCCCAAATACAACTGCTTAAAACAACAAATACTTATTATCTCACACAGTTTCTAAGAATCAGAAATCTGGGAAGAGCTTTGCTAAGAGCCAGTAGCTCCTGTGGCTAGGAGCCTATCAGAGCTTAATACCTGTGCAGCCCAGCCGTTGGTCAGGGCCGCCGTGGTGAAAACTTGATGCAGGCTAGAGAACCCACCTCCAAGCTTACTCACATGGCCTCAGTTCCTGGCTGGCTGTTGGCTAGAGGCTTCATGAAATTCCTTGCCACATAAGCTCCTTGGTAGATCCAGTCACAACAGGTGCTGTCTACCCTGGTACAGTGTGGGAGGGCGCTACCTGAGGGTGTGAATAACAGGAGGTGGAAATCATTGTGGTCTGTTTTGGAGGCTGGCTTCCACACCTGAATTATTCATTGACTTAACAAAGGCAGTGATCAGCATGTGTTTAAAGGCACTGAGCATACAGGATGAGTAAGACACAGTCACTGCCCTTTAAGAGTTTCTGTCCAGTAGAGAAGTCAGATGTGTAAAGAAGTGTGGATAATGGCTGTGGGAGGAGCCGGGTTGGGCTGGGTGGTGGGGCAGGGATGACTTCCTCTAGAAACTCTGGGCTGGCATGTGAAGGATAAATAGGAGTTAGGGGAAGCAAGGCCTTTGGGTGAGGGGAGCAGGAGAAAATAATATTCCCCGTAACAGGAACAGCATGTCCAAAGGCACAAAAAGAAAGTTTCATTCAAGAAACAAGGAACTTGAATGAGTTCAGTATGGGTGACATGTAGCTTGAGAGGGAGATTGTCATGAAAAAGGAGGCTTCGCTTCTTTACAGAGGCCTGATTTTTGAAAAGTGGTGGGGGGCCTTCATATGACCCAAGCTTGGGAATTTAGACTTTTGTAATGAATGCAGCAGAGACCCATGATAGGTGGATATACAAGGGAATGATACTTTGAAATTTGTGGTTTAGGAATTTCATTCCTTTGTTGTCAAATTAAAGTGTACAGGAGGGTCCGAAGCTGGAGGGAAGAAGAGGGCAGTTGGGTAGCTGTGATGGTAACGTCAAAAAAAAACCAGAGTAAAGCCCTGACGATAGGAGTGGAGGGGAGAAGACCGATTTGAACCATGTTAAGAAGACAGATTAATAATTAGTTAGACTGAAGACTAGGTTATCAGTTAACCCAACGAGACAAGATTGGGAAAAAGCGTCAGGAATTATTCAGGGTTCTGAGCAAACCAAAGAGGGGTATGGTGGGCGTTAGGAGAGACAACATGAGGAGTTCGGCTTGGGAGGTTCTGGAGGTGAGGTGTCTAATGCACAGGCAAGTGGTGATATCCAACAAGCGGTTGTTACACATGTCTGAAAGCCACAGAAAGATGTGGACCAAAGAGGCACTGGAACTGTCAAAAGATGCGCTGGGGGTGTGTAGAGGAAGAAGGGAAAGGAGTCACAGGTGGAACCCTAGGGAGCAATAACACGTAATAAGTAAGTTGAAGAGAGAATACAAAGGCTGATGGAGGAATCAGAGATGCGAAAAATACTAGGACAGAATGGAGTCAGCAACAGAGGAGGAGAGGATCTCAAGAAGAGGGAGTGAATCACAAGATCAAGGTCAGCAGAGAGGCTAAGTAAAACAAGACTGAAAAACAGTCAAAACACATAGGGACGAAAAGTCAGGAAGGACCTTAGTAAAAGCTGGTTTGGGAAAGTGAAGGAAGAAGACAATCTGTCAAGACTGTCGAGCCAAGGGCAGCTTAGAAAGAGGTTATAGTCCACAAAATCTCATTTTTCTAGAAGTTTAGCTATTAAGAGTGGTGGGACCAGAGAATAGCCAAAGACTAGACAGGTGTTGACCTACCCAATAATGTGGCATTCATGTAATTTTCAATTATTGGTGGTAATTAGAGGGAGGATATAATAACAGGGAATCCAAAAGAATAAAACAATCGAAATAATGTGTTATTCACACAGATCTTCCATGCTTCTATCCTACCAAATGTTTAGGCTTGCCCTATAATCCAGAAAACAAGAAAGAGGAAGGGAAATGTCCTGAGAGTTTATAAGCGAAGGGATGAGCCATAAAACAAAGACAAAAATAGGATAAAGAATTCTCCGGCTTTCATGGATAACAGTTGATTCTAGCGCTATGGCTATGTGACAAACAGGTATTAGACCTCATGTGGCCTCAAATATATATCCAAGTAGCTTTAACATAGCCTCCTTGTGTATTTTATTTGAGCTTCTGTTAAATTTTGACAAAGACAAAAAAGATCTCATGGGGGGCAATGGGGGCAAATATAGTTTTTATATTTCGAATGCCTACCAGACCCAGGCTTTTTCACTTATTATTTCCATTTACCAGCCAGGTACTTTTGCTTAGTTATCTTATTTATCCCAATGACTTAAAATAGCCGAATGGCCACTCTGTTGAGGGTAGTAGGTCAGCAATATGCTGCTTTTATGTGAATACATTTTAATGAATAGAGAAGTAAGCCCTACGGGATTACTTCAATGTATGGGAAGTGGGAAATGTTTTACAGTGGAAAAGAAGGGCTGGATATCAAATATTCATGTCTGTAATTTCAATCTTTAATTTTATATTTATAATTCATTTAGTTGAGACTTTTTCAAAGCTCTCAAAGCCATAAGTGATTGCTCAATGTTGTTAGGACAAGTGATTATGTTATTTAGCTGATGACAGAAAGACTGAATGCAAGTCAGTTGGAAAGAAAATGTTTAAGAATCCATTTATCCTTGAAGTTCTGCTTGACAAGGCACATTGGGTCAAGGCTACCTTGGAGTTAGGAATTTGTGTTCTTCTTGAGAGTTCAGCTGTGCACTGAGTGGGCCCATGTCTCTGGGCTGACCCCCAGAATCATCTGGGTTGGGCCTGCCCTGGCCCACCCGTCTCTTTGCAGACTCACACTACAGAGCTGACACACGGCCAGACTATCTCTGGAGGACACACAGTAAAGGGTCCTTCATCCGCAGAGCAAGCTCTTTTCTATCACTCCATAAGGAAAGTCAGCCCCTTATCGGGTAAATAAAGCTGAAAACAGAGAAAAATTTAGGGAGGTTTTTTTTTTAAACCTAAATGACGCAGGCCTGTTTTTTTTTATTTTCCTTTTCGTAGGTTCATTTGGCTGCTGATGTTACATTCTTGCAAGACAGACTGAAAGGCGACCGTGTGACAGAAATAGGAATAACATTTCTGAAAAAGCTAGATGAGAAAAAATACAGACGGAAAAAATGAAGCATTGCGTACCAAATGCCACAGGGTGGCGAGTTGAGGAATTAATATTATCTAAACATAGAGAGCCATAGAAATTCTGAGTTGTTTAATAATAGCGTGGGCTGTAAAAGGCTTATATAGCAGCCAGAAATTTGAAGTG
Source organism: Ailurus styani (assembly GCA_002007465.1). Taxonomy (NCBI): domain Eukaryota; kingdom Metazoa; phylum Chordata; class Mammalia; order Carnivora; family Ailuridae; genus Ailurus; species Ailurus styani. The sequence goes on from LNAC01000429.1 coordinate 135,738, forward strand.
CAGGACACGAGGATTTAACGCTGCTTTTTTTTTCTTTGCTGATAAGATACACATTTTCAATCTTATGTCCATAAGATTTCATATACACATAACTCCTTATAAGATAGCATGCATGAATTCACATATCATAGAGTCCAACCTCACAGAGTCCTTTGATTTCTTTTACTTATGGTAATGGGGAAAAAAGGATAACAACTACACAGTTGGTGTATTTATCCTTTCTCATTGGAAAAAATAGATGAAATGATAACAATATAGAGTTCGTATAGACAATTTCTAGATGCTGTGTATTGCATTCTCTATAGGAACAGTGGCATTTATAACACTCCCATATTTTTGAGTAACTATGGATATGATTTCTCTCATATATTGGCTTGGTTTATCACCTCAGCCTCCTAAGCTGCTCTCTTTTGATTTATAATGTATAATTACCAAGACAAGCTGTTTATCTGCATGCTAATTCTGAAATATTTTTAAATAGCATTTAGTTTTAATTCATTTAATTTTTAGATAGTGTTAACCAAATGTCTTCCTATTCTCGTGAAACATTGCTGGTGGTCAGGCCAGGAAACCTGCAAAATGAGAGGTAAATAATATTTCTTGAAAATACTTTCTTAACCCAAAGCTTATTCAGTTAGAATTTTTGCTGTCATTTTTATCCCCCTAAAAAACCTTACAAAACATGCTTCGTCTGTGACCAGAACATATTTAAAATTCAAAATGTACTGGATTAAATAGACAATAATCTTTACCAGACCATCAGCACACACAGGTGGCCTCTATGCAGTCCAGAATCTACTGGGCTCTGCAGAGAACTGAAATTCCAAGTAAGTTACAATTAGTGTGGGCCCATCAGTTAAAACTGATGTAAGTGATATGATCATGGTAGACCTCAGCTAGGATTCAGGAGCCTGAAGACACAGTCTCAGGTCTGTTTCTAGTGGATTCAGCTGATCCTAACTAATGGCCTCTCTCATGTATAAAATGGCACAATTGAACATGGTAAGTATCTTAAATTATATAAACGAGTTTAAATGATATCAAAAAACCACTGAAATTCTGCATTTTTGGATTTTGAAGACTATGAGGAAATGGTTTGTTCTCTACCTATGGAGCTGTCTATTCAAAAGGACATTGAGATTGGTACTAAGAACCAAATAGGGTCACTGGGGCAGCTGCGGCGACCATGGAAGGAGCTGCAGGTCAGTTCCACAGAAGACCGGGAGTAGAATCGGGAAGACGAACATTACCTGACATCAGAAGGGATATCACAATGCCATGTATTTTAAACTGATGCTTCCAGAAGAATGTTTGCCTGCCATCCATCCCAAAGCTTCTTTTGGGGATGTTTCCATCTTCTGTTCTGTTTCCTCTTCCCCTACATTCACCCCTCCAGGAACCCCAAATACTCATGTCTAAGGGCCTCTCTCTTGAATCAGTACCCATCTAGCCCTGTTGTAAATGTTCCATGCTCTGGAGTATTCTCTAACCTGGCTACACCTTGCTCTCCTTTCTGTACCAACCCAGCCATCCAACTGCCCTGGCCCACTGTCTTCATCGCCCACCCACCTGAAGACAGCTAAATCTGATACTCTCAATGATGCAGAATGTTAGAACTGGTGATGGCTTCAGGATAAGGCTCGTTCTCCATCCTTTTTCCCCCCCCTCACCTTAAAGAGGGAGACAGGTCCTTTGGATTGAATCTGTGGTATGGACAGTGACCTACTTAACCAAGAGAGAAGACTGTTTGTGCAGTAGTCCCCCATTATCCACAAGGCATATGTTCCAAGACCCTCAGTGGATGCCGGAAGCCATGGATAGTACTGAACCCTATATATACTGTGTTTTTCCTATATGTACATACCTGTGATAAAGTTTAATTTTCAATTACGCACAGTAAGAAATTGATAACAATAATAATAAAATAATCACAACAATATACTATAATAAAAGTTATAAAAATGTGGCCTTTCTCTTTGTCAAAATACCTTACTGTACTATGTCCCTTCTGTGATGATAGGAGATGAAAAAATGCCTATGAGACGAGGTGAAGTGAGGTCACTGATGCAGGCATTGTGACGGAGTGTTAGGTTACTGTGGATCTTCTGACCAGAAGTCAGAGGGAGGATCATCCTCTTCCAGACTGTGGTTGACTGTGGAAAGCAAAACTGCAGGTAAGCAGAGACTACTGTATTCAGTAGGTGCTCTATCCTGAGGAACGTGAGAATCTAAAAAGTAACTACTGTATTCAGTAGGTGCTCTATCCTGAAGAACGTGAGAATCTAAAAAGTGACTACTGTATTCAGTAGGTGCTCTATCCCGAAGAACGTGAGAATCTAAAAAGTATTGTTTATTAGAAGTAGAACCACACATATGAATTTTCTAATAGCCACATTCAAAAAGTAAAAAGGAGGGACACCTGGATGCCTCAGTCAGTTGAGTGTCCAACTCTTGATTTCAGCTCAGGTCATGATCTCGGGGTTGCAGAATCGAGCCCTGCATCAGACTCTGTGCTCAGTGCGGAGTCTTCTGAAGATTCTCTTTCTCTCCCTCTACCCCTCCGCCCACTCTCTGTCTCTCTCCCTCTCTCTCTCTCTCTCTCTCAAATAAATAAATAAAATCTTTAAAAAGTAAAAAGGAACGGGGAACATTAATTTTAATAATATACTTTATTTAGACTAAGTATCCAAAATTTCAAAAATAGGCTATCCAAGATATTATTATTTCAACATTTGGTCAATATAAAAATTATTAAGACCATTTAAATCACATCCTTTTTCTAAATGTCTTTATAGTATTTTATACTTTTAGCACATCTCAATTCAATGCTAAATTTTCAAAGCTTCCAGAGAAATGTAGTCCTTCCAGAACAATAAAATTATGCTTAGTGTCATTTTAATTTTAAATTTTAAAATTAAATTTTAAATTTTAAATTTTACAATTAAAATTAAAATTTTAATAATTTTAAAATTATTAAATTAAAATTATTAATTAAAAATAATTAATTAAAATTTTAAAAATTTACAATTTACAATTTTAAAATTTACACGCACTAAAATTAAATTAAAAATTCATTTCCTCAGTCACACTAGTCACACTTTAAGGGTTCAATAGCCATGTGTGGGTAGTGGATACTCTAATGTACAGCACAGGTCTGTAATTCCCAGCCAAAGATCTATTGGGTCTCCTTGACCTTGGACACAAAGAATTAATGGGGAGGATCAGGGTTAATAGAAAGGGACAAAAGAGACGGAAAGGAAAATATAAGAAAGACCATCAGAGGGCGCCTGGGTGGCTCAGTGGGTTAAAGCCTCTGGCTTTGGCTCAGGTCATGACATCAGGGTCCTGGGATGCCGCCTGCATCTGCAGGCTCCCTGCTCAGTGGGGAGTCTGCTTTCTCCTCTCTCTCCCTGCCTCTCTGCCTACTTGTGATCTCTCTCTCTCTCTCTGTGTCAAATAAATAAACAAAATCTTAAATTAAAAAAAAAAGACCATCAGAGATCAATGAAATGCTGAGTGGTGACCCATAAAAACAGAAAAGTTTCTATGTAAAGGTTTCATACTAAAGAAAGGTTGCACACCATCATCTGGATTCCAAGTGTATTTTCACCCCCTTTGTGTGAAGCAGAGTCTTTCTATAAAGGCCTTGTGGACGTTGCACAGTGTAACGACAGAGTTATACAATATTTTTATTTCATAAAAGCCTTCACTCTGAACCCCAAATCTTGATCAATGTGAGATTTTTATTGTCTTGGCAAAGCCAAAAGGGAAGAAAATTTGGGGCGGAGAGAGAGTTTTTTTGCCATGCAAAAGACATCACCAGACTGCTGCCTGCGCTGTTTATTGGAGAGACCTGCTGTGGTTGCCTATTCACTACTAGAGTTGCCAGGAATCAGAAATACTTCCCTCAGCAGCCCACATACTTGTTTATGGTCTTCTCAAATCTCTTAGGTTCATCCGTTAGTTATTAGAAGCCCGGATCTGTTTAGCAGTTGAAACAGACTGTTATGAATAAGTGGAAAGCTCCTTTTTCTCTCTGTTTATGAAGAACCAAAGTAGAAATATGGAAAACCAGATTCATGAAGTGAGAGAATGACATTCAAACTCTTGTAACCAAAGAGGCAACTTTAATCAAGTTCTGCTAAATGTTAACTAACACAGTAAATGTTCAAAGAGATAATATTATTCATTGTTAAGGGTCTGTCAGTTGGGACGGTAGACTCTGAGTGGTTGTTAAATTTCACAGCCTCCTCCCCCAGCTATGGAGGCTAACTCATTTCTCCTCAGTAACACCGAAATGTTAGGTCCTGACCCACCTCTAGAAACTTAGTAGAAACAAACACTTGCTTCTTTAAAAAGAGAGCCAAGTGGGGCACCTGGGTGGCTCAGTCAGTTGGGCATCTGCCTTGGGCTCATGATTTCAGGTCTCGTGATCTCAGGGTCCTGGGATTGAGTCTGGTGTTGGGCTCCCTGCTCAGCGGGGAGTCTGTTTCTCCCTCTCCTTTTACTCCTCCCCCTGCTTGTTCTCTCGTGCTCACACTCTCAAATAAATAAATAAATAAAATCTTAAAAAAAAAAGGAGAGCAAAGTTTTGTTTATGCTGCTTGGTTATATGCTTGGTTGCATATTAAAAAAAAATAATCTGTCCAGTTGCTGTACTTCTTTCTTCTGGTAAAACTTCCAGAGCTTTAGTTGGTCATTAACAGTGGTTGACCAACAGTGGCTATGGCAAATAAGCAGACAGAAGGAAAGGGGATGTGACAGTATAATATATAGTCTATAACCTGAGAAGGAGATACCTAGTTCTTATTCAACCAGCAATAGGGACACTACAACCAGAATAAGGCAAAGCCACGGCAATCATGAGCAAAACTTTCTTTTTCAAGTGTTTCACTAAGAAAGGAGGAGTTAAACAAAACACATCAAAAGTTGGAAATCCTTCACTAAAAACAGATAAGAAATAAATGTCCTAGGAAAATTCCTTGTTCCCCCTCAAACTCAAACTCCATCTTTCCCAGTTAAATCTGTCTTTGTTTTCCTTCTGTTTCTTTTGTCTTCCATTTTTTTTCTTCTAGGACCTCTGTTGCCACTGCCTATGCTTTTTTTCTTTTTCCCCAAGGGTTCTTCCTGCGACTCCTTTACTTCATCCTTTATTCCGCCTTCCACTTCCTTTGCTTTCATTATGCTTCATGTAATGGATATTGGTTGGCTGCCTATATCTCCACTAATAGAATGACATCTTTCCTGTTCAGCTGTCCACCATTTTACTAGGCAACCCATCCTTCAGGAAAAGTCATTGCTATCTCTTGCTCTGTTGCTATCCCCTGGGCACAGTGGCTCTTTCCCAGTTGAAAGTCACCACTTGGCCAGTCAGAGCTAAGTCAGTCAGGAAATGGCGTTCCCCAGACCACAGTCATTGCTGCTGACATAGGGCAGAAGACAAGACTGAATAGACTGAAAGAAGAAGAGTCTGTCTGTTACAGAGCTACTAAATTTACTGCTTTCTTTGAACAAGTAGAGTTGTGTTTCTTTTTTAGCAATGCAACAAAGTTCACTGCGTGTGATAAATAGGTGAAAGGTCTAGATAATTTTCAACATACTGGAGAATACCAAAGAGAATAAACTTTATTACATTTTTCACATGGTTGAATGCTCAGTGAAATAAGTTTTTTTTTACAATAACTCTCCTCCTCATGGAAGGGGAAGGGTCACAAGAGAGACTAGAAACCATGCATGATAGTATACATCTGCCCAGCACACAAGCCCCAGAAAAGGGAGACTCCATAGGTAGAAGACATTTTCAATCAGTGATAGCTCTTTAAAAACAAACAAAACTCATACATTTCTAGTACTTTTACTATGTTTCCCGGAAACTTAAATCCCATCAGGAGTCACCCAAGGATTTCAAAATGAGAACAATCCTGATTTCTGGAGCCTCCCAGTGGCCTAAATCTTTCAAACCAGCAGACTACTTAGTGACTTGATGTTTCCACTGTGTGAATCACATAGATTTCTAATGGCTTAAAAGAGGAAATGCTAATTCCCTGTGGTCTGTATATACCAAACAATAGAAGCACCTGGAAATGCTGCTTTCTTGGTTGGACTCAATTAAGACTTTTATCTGGTGTTGAGCACATCCATTATGTGGTGTGGCACTTAATTTTCATAACAACCTGCAAGGCACTAGGTGGGTAACAAAGACAAAGAGTTGGATATGAAACTACAAAGGAGCTAAATTTTCTGGTGCTTTAAATGCATTAAGACCAGGCTGGTGAGTGGAGGGAGGGGGAATGGCTTCTGCGTGTCTCCTATCTCCCTCGAGAGCGTACTTGAGGGACCACAAGAAGAGGAGGCAGCTTAGGAAAGAAGCTAATAAGCTGTGAATATTTTGAGTCTGAGGTACCTTTGAAACATCCAAACAACCTTGGAAGCTCAGAAGAGAGGCCTGGACTGAAGACGGGCTTTGGAGTCACCGATACGTGGATAATAGTAAAAGCAGTGGATGTGGATGGCAACATCTGGAGAGAGCATGGACTTCAGGAAATGCAAGGAACAAAGAATCTTGACAATACCACCAGTCCAGAGGCAGCAGGGAAAGAAGAGCACAGGTGAGGCTGACCTTTCGGTCACAGATGGACATGGGAGAACCTGGTGACGTGAAAGCTGAGAGAGTCTCAAGGAGAACAGAGTGGCCAGAGGCATTAGATGCCACAGAAAAGCCAAGAAAGGCCAGAGAAGGGACACTGGGTTTGATAAGGAGAGGGTCTCTGCCTTAGAGCAATTTCAGAGCAAGATGGAGGCAGCAGACTCATCATAGTAGATTGAGGAGTCAGCAGGAGGAGAGACACCATGTGATTATTCCAAGATGGTTCTTGGGACTTAACTATAAGTAGAAAGAGATGGAAGATACCTGTGTAAAGTTGGGTGGCTGTTTGCTCTTTTACTTTTACTTTTTTAAGAATGCAGGCATTTCAAGATATGGCAGAGAGGGAATGACCAAGGGAGCAAGGCTCTGGGGAGGTAGCAGAGTCAGGACCCAGATCAGAACAGTTTGACTCTGAACGGCACAAAGACCAGCCTATCCCCAGAGAAAAGAGCGAAGAAGGTGAGAGGGGGCATGGTTGGGGACGGGATGAGAGATATTAGGGGAAGACCCTGACAGAGCTCATGACNCCATGACCCGAGCCGAAGGCAGCGGCCTTAACCCACTGAGCCACCCAGGCGCCCTGCTCTTTTACTTTTACTTTTTTAAGAATGCAGGCATTTCAAGATATGGCAGAGAGGGAATGACCAAGGGAGCAAGGCTCTGGGGAGGTAGCAGAGTCAGGACCCAGATCAGAACAGTTTGACTCTGAACGGCACAAAGACCAGCCTATCCCCAGAGAAAAGAGCGAAGAAGGTGAGAGGGGGCATGGTTGGGGACGGGATGAGAGATATTAGGGGAAGACCCTGACAGAGCTCATGACCTGTGGCCTCAATCTTCCCTGTGAAGCAGGGTCTTTGTGGAGATGGAGGTGGAGGGAAGCCAGATGAGGTTACCTTCTGTTGTGGCCGTGGCTCATGCTCACCCACTCACACCCAGAAATAGAAAACAGCCCACGCTTTAGGTGGAGTGATCATACACATGCTTGGGGAGAAAATATAGATCACCTGTACTTCTGTGCTCCAATGAACCATTCTCCACCTTCACCCCAATGCAAGGGGGATAACATCCTGACAGGAGGTGCTTGCCTGAGGCTGCACCTGGATCACAAGCAGGAACGCCTCTGTCTCCAAAGGAAAGAGAGAGATTTGGTCGCAGGCCCTCTTAGAGAGCTCTTCCATGCCGCAAATGGATTTGTGGCTTCCAAGGTGCCCCAGCTTCTCCAGCATTCCGAAACTGCTACTGGTACATACGAAGAAACGACCCCTCAGGAAAACCACAGAAAGCCCCAAAACCGGATCACCAGGACTTGTCAGGGGATTTTCCCAACGATGTAAAACAAATGAAATTGTTTCCCTTTGGGAAAGATTTTCCAAGGGCTCATGGAGAATCTTGTGAAAAACTGACAAAAGTCAGTATTGGGGGGGAAAAAATAAAACCACCCCAGGGAAAGCAGCACAAAAGCTGGAACTAATAAGTAAAAGTGTCCATAGACATAATTTTTACTGCTGCAGACACTTAAAACTGACAGGAAGAAGCAAATCCCCTCCCCCAGTGTCAGTAGTTCCTGACAAGTGTGACCTGTGACTGTCTTCTGGCGGCCTAGGGCATTTCCTGTGGTCAGGAAAAACTCTGGGTCTAAACAATATACTTTTTCAACCTCCTTGTGAGGTGAAAAACTGGCTTTTTAAGCTTTTCTGAACACCTGCTGGTCGAGTCCCTCATGGGATGTCAGATGCAAATGAATGAATGAGAGGAAAGGAGCCCCCAAATCAGCTGCTTGAGTTCAGACAACTCAAGAGGCAATTCTTTGCCAAGAATTCAACTACTCCAGGCCCGGCAGTTGATTAAGATGGTGTTTCTGTGCATAGACGGGGCCAACTGTCTCTTGGCAAAGATTTATACTCCATAATCTAAAGTTAAATATAGTTGAACAGAGTTGAAATAAGTCTTGATGATGTGTCTGGTAGCTACCTTCTAGAGGCAGAAATGTCTGCAGCAGATTTGGCTTGCAGACAGGGAGAGGGACATACAATAAATCAGAAAGCGCTTTTCTGTTCTGGGATGCTGGATTTTACAGAAAAAGCTGTAAAGAGAGAAGTTTAGGACCAAACATGGTCTTGGAGATACCTAAAGTGTACTACCGTTTTACATTAATAAGGTTACTGAGACCTGAAAGGTGATAACAATGTCATGAAAAAGACCTCAGAAAAGAGCAAATTGAATAAATAAATAAATACTCGCCTGTGGAATTGCTTATTCTGACACAGACCCAGGCATATTCGAGTTCCCTCTACCCCACTGGGGACCTTACTCTGTCACTTACCCACTTTCACCCTCCATTTGGCTCCTTCTCATAAGCCTAAAAAATATACTCAAGATTCTACCATCCTCGGAAATAAACATTCTCTTCACACTGCTCCCCTTCTTCTACTGGCAAACTTTAAGAAAGTATGATGTAGTAAGAAAATGTTCTATGGCCTGAATGTTTGCCTTCCCCCAAATTTCATATGTTGAAGTCCTAACTCCCAATGTGATAGTTTTTGGAGGTGGGACTTTGGGACATGATTGGGGTTAGATTAGATCTTCAGGGTGGAGCCCTCATCATGGGATTAATGCTCTTAGAAAAAGAGACAGAGACCCAAGATCTCTCTCTCCCACCTCCATGTGACGGTACAACAGGACAGCCACCAATAAACCAAGGAGAGGGTCCTCACCAGACACTGAATCTGCTAGCAGCTTGATCTTGAACGTCCCAGCCTCCAGAACTGTGAGGAATAAATGTCTGCTCTGGTGTAAGCCACCAGGTCTGTGGAGTTCAGTTACAGCAGCCCGAACTGCCCAAGAAAGAGAGTCAGCTTTGAAAGTGTCTAATTCTCTGTTAAAATGCTTCCCAGTGGGCGCCTGGGTGGCTCAGTGGGTTAAGCCTCTGCCTTCAGCTCAGGTCATGATCTCAGGGTCCTGGGATCGAGCCCCTGCATCGGGCTTTCTGCTCAGCAGGGAGCCTGCTTCCTCCTCTCTCTCTGCCTGCCTCTCTGCCTACTTGTGATCTCTCTCTCTGTGTTAAATAAATAAATAAAATCTTAAAAAAATAATGTTTCCAGGTGCTTACCTGAAATTTCTCGATCCTGACTCTTCTCTTGTATTTCAGCTGACTATTAATTATAAGTCTCTCTCATTCCTCTCCAGTTCCTCTTTCTTTCCCAAATTTTGCTATATGCAGGCTCTATGTTTGGCACTTTGCTCAAGGTAGACATTCTCCCTGGGTTGTACCACCTGACACAGAAAAACTTCCTCTCTACCGTCTTCACCCATTTGCTCCTATTCCCTACTCCACCCACATGTCCCAGAAACACATATTCGGTGCATCCCAAAGCCAGCTCATCATGTCCTCTCCCTCCCTGTAAAACCTCTTTTCCCTCCAACACTCTGTGTGCTAGATAACCATCCCACTGTTAAAACTAAAAGCCTCATATTAATTTCTGACTCCTCCTTCCCTCTTACGCTTACATTTAATCTGTCACCAAGCCCTTTTAACCCTACATCCTAAACTCCTCCTGATCTTTCTTTTCGCCTTAGTTCAGGACCTCATCTGTACTCTTTAAGCTGCTCCCTGATGTGATTTTTCGTGTCTATTTCTCTCCACTCTGGCATCAAGTGATCTCTATAATATACAAATCAGACACTGGTGCAGCCACACTGCAGACCTCTGTTTTCCTATAGGATACAGCTTCCAGACCACACTATAGTCCTTACCTGTCAGGTGAGGTCCGGTTCCACCTCCCACATAGGCCCACTACCCAGTAAAGACTATCCTAGGTGGTCCATCTCCCCCCCATCCCCCGGACTGAGTGAGTTGCCCACTAATTTCTGGTCTCTTTAGTGCCTTTTACATATCTACCCTATATGCTGAGTATTCTCTCACATGGCTTTTTCCCCCAAGTAGTCTGTGAGTTCTTCTTTGGCAAAGAGCACATCTTATTTATCTTTGTATTCCCAGCACCTGACGCAGTCCCTGACAACCAACGCTTACTGGTGTTTTTTGAGTAGCAGATTGTACAGAGTGAATGAGTGAATGAATGACTGAGATGATAACTTATAGGTCTCCCTGGTCCACTTTGGAAGATTGTTCTCCATTTTGTCTTCTTTGTGTGGCCTTCTATTGCTCATGTCAAGTTTTTAAGGAAAGGCTCTCTGAAATACCAGTATAAACACATGGAATGTGTCTGTGAAATTACAGACTCCTTTGGCTGTGAGGATCCCTCGGGTGCCTTCACTGAACATGCATGGATCTGGGGACTCTGCTTGGCCCCAGAAGGAGCCGATTAGGCAGGAGACTACAACTTCACTGCGGATTTGCTCTGCCCCTGAATTTTCTGGGGTGACCAGAGGCTCCATGCCAACCAGGGTGAATGTTCTTTATTCTACTTGTCCTTTGGCTCCCTCAAGGGTCCATTTTCCTCAAGGCACATGCTCTAAAATTAAAAAACATAGGGGCTATAATGAAATGAAAGTGCACACATTATCAAAAGAGATTGTATTCACCCTCATAGGTAAATTGAAGTAATCTTTAAAAAGCCAAGGAAAAGTGCTCATTGTATCACCAAATCTTGCTAAATAATAGCCCCCCTTCTCTAAACATCTCTGGAATCAAGTTCCTGTTTTCTCTAAACAATACCACTGCCTTAGTTTTCATCCTTATCACCACAGCAGTGATTCTTTCATCCTGCTCTCCCTGAAAACCCACCACTGTTTTCTTCATTATGCTATGTGTGAGGGTGGTGTGGTTGTTATTTAGACTATTGTCATCTCTTTACAGATATATGTTAAACAACTTTGGAAAAAGACAACATATTTTTATTTTTCTTTAATTCACAAAAATATTAATCAAATATGGAAAAATATTAGTTATAGATGTCTGCACAAGGTTATTCATTTGTATTAGCTAAAAAATAAAAAAAGTCTATCTGTAGAGGGCTGATTGAATAAACTATAGTTCATCCACATAATGGAGTACCATACTGCTATCAAAAAGAAATGAGTAATATCTGATTTATTGAATGGCATGATGACTTCTAGAATATATTGTCAAGTAATAAAAAGGAAAGTAGAAAAATATGTGCATATATATTTTTTAATGGAGGGTTAATCAAAAACATGATTTTATTTTTAAAAGATTTTATTAATGTATTTTATTTTAGAGAGAGGGAAAGAGAGCCCGAGTGCAAGCAAGAGGAGGAGCAGAGAGGGAGGGAGGGAGGGGGTGAGGGAAAGAATTTCAAGCAGACTCCCCACTGAGTGGGAGCCCAATGGCAGGTGGATCTCAGGACCCTGAGATTATGATCTGAGCTGAAACCAAGAGTCAGAGGCTTAACCGCTGAGCCAACTGGGCACCCCAATCAAAAACATTTTTTAAAAGTATACTATTGAGAGAGGGAACAGTATGGAAGCAATAAGGATAAAAGCTAGATTTCTTGAAATACACCTTTTTGGGTGATTTAGTTTTGTAACCATGGAATCACTTCACACAAAAATTAAACATTTTAAATTAAAAGCAGTTCTTAACAAACTAAAGCAAAATTAAATAAATGAACCTAACTACATATTGAGTTAGTGGCATAGAAAGAACTAATTCAGGTGATTTTAAGCACAGTAATTTGATTGTACAACCTTATAAGGATATACTTTGAGGACAAAAAGGAGCAGAAAACAAAAAAAAAATAAAAATCCTAAACTTCTCTTAGAAATCAAATTGTCTACAGTAATGTTGGTATCATTGTTTTGAGTCTTTTGGATGTGTATTGTAGTGTAAAGAAATGTAGTAATCATGTGGCTTATTAGGACCTGGGATTTGGGGGATGAGGAAAAGGAGACAAAAGGTCAGTTTGATAGAATTAAATTTAATTTTTTAAAAAACCCTTTTAGGGGACGCCTGGGTGGCTTAGTCAGTTAAGCGTCTGCTTCAGCTAAGGTCATGATCCCAGGATCCTGGGATTGAGTCCCACATCCGGCTCCTTGCTCAGTGGGGAGCCTGCTTCTCTCTCTGCCTGCCACTCCCCCAGCTTGTGCTCTCTCTCTCTCTGGCAAATAAATAAAATCTTAAAAAAAAAAAAAAAAAGCAACTTTCAGTCCAGAATTTGAGTTGGAAACTATCAATATAATGTATCTTAATCTTAAAAAATCCAGATATGATACCAAAAACACAGGCAAAAAAAAAGATAAAAAATAGATAAATTGTAGTACATCAAAATTAAAAATTCCGTGTATCGAAGGACACAACAGTGAAAAGGACACACAGGCACCCTGTGAAGTAGTAGAAAATATTTTCAAATAATATATCTGATAAGGGGCTAACATTCAGAATATATAAAGAACTCCTACCATTCAACAACAAAAAATAAACAACTCAGTGGGAAAAAAGTGGGCAAATACCTTGAATGGTTTGATCACCAGGGTAATGTAAATTAAAACCACAATGAGATAACCTCCTCACACCCATTAGAATAGCTATTACCAAAAAACAAACAAAACAGAAATTTTTTTTTTAACAAGTATGTTGAGGATGTGGAGAAACTGGAATCCTTGTGTAGTGTTAGTGGGAATGTGAAATGGCACAGCCTCCATGGGAGACAGTGTGGTCATTCCTCAAAAAGTTAAAAATTGGACTAAAAATATGATTCAGCAATTCCACTTCTGGGTATATACCCAAAAGAATCAAAAACAGAGTCTCAAAGAGATGTTTGCACACCCATGCTCATAGAACCATTTTTCACAATAACCAAGAAGTAGAAACAGCCCAAGTGTCCAACAGAGGATAAATGAATAAACAAAATGTGTCATATACTTACCATGGCATATTATTCAGCCTTAAAAGGAAGGAAATTCTGAAAGAAGCTAAACGTGGATGAACCTTGAATACATTATGCTGAATGAAATAAGCTGGTCACAGAAAGATAGATACTGTATGATTCCACTTACATGAGTTTCCTGGAGTAGTCAAACACATCGAAACAGAAAATTGAATGGAGGTTGTCAGGGGCTCGGGGAGAGGGGGATGGGGAGTCATCATTTAATGAGTATGGAGTTTCAGTTTTGCAAGATTCAGATGGAGATAGATAGTGGTGATGGTTGCACAACAATGTGAAATAGTCAGTACTACTGAATTGTACATGTAAAAATGGTTAAGATGATAAATTTTATGTCATGTATAATTTACCACAATTAACAATTTTAAAACTATTGAATCAAATGACTACAATAAAGAATTGATATTTTAGGGGTGCCTGGGTGGCTCAGTGGGTTAAGCATCTGCCTTCAGTCATGATCTCAGGGACCTAGGATGGAGCCCCAAGTTGGGCTCCCCGTTCTCCCTGCACAGCGGGGAGCCTGCTTCTCCCTCTCCCTCTGCCTGCCGCTCGCCCTGCTTGTGTTCTCTCTCACTCTGTCAAATAAATAAATAAAAGCTTAAAAATTGATATTTTAAAAAGACATTAAGGGACGCACCAATTTTGTAGTATATGGACCTTATTTGAATCCCAATTTAAACAAGTAATACCTTAGAAGCATCTGCCTGGCTCAGTAAGAGGAGTGACTTTTGATCTCAGGGTCATGAATGTGAGCCTCACATTGGGTGTAGAAATTACTACAACATAAACTTAAAAAAAAAAAAGAATGAAGTAATACCTTTATGAGGGATGTGGGAACTTAAATAATGACTGGATATTTAATGATATTAAGGAATAATTGTTTTTTAGGTGTGATAATGGTATTGCGGACTTTGTTTGGGGGGGTTGTTTCTGTTTTAGTTTTTGTTTTAATTAAGACTTTGTTTTTTAGGGGTGCCTGGGTGGCTCAGTCAGTTGAGCATCTGCCTTTGGCTGAGGTCTTGATCTCAGGGTCCTGGGATCAAGTCCTACATTGGGCTCCTTGCTCAGCGTGGAGTCTGCTTGTCCCTCGGCCCCTCCCCCTGCGTGCTCTCTCTTTCTCTCTCTCACAAATAAATGAATAAAATCTTAAAAAAAAAAGGACTTTGCTTTTTTAGAGCAGTTTTAGGTTCACAGCAAAACTGAGGGGAAGGTACAAAACTTTCCCATTTACCAGCACCCCCAACACACACACACATACACGGCGCCCCCATTAGTAACCTTCTCCACTAGGAGCGTGCGTTTGTTAGACTCATAAACCTCTACTGACCCATCATAATCACGCAGAGTCTGCAGTTCACATCGTTCACACTCGGTGGTATACATTCTGTGGGTGTTTTAAGTACTCTTTTCTAAGACATATACTCATGTATTTACAGGTGGAATTGTATGACATTTGGGATGTGCCTCAAAACAATCTAGGAGTGGAGGGAAGTGTGTTGGAGTGTAGATAAGATGGGTCATGAGTTGATAATTGTTGAAACTGACTTAGGGGTACAAGAGGCTTCCTTACATTATTTTCTCTACTTACGTTTATTCTTGAAACTTCCCCATAATAAACACTTTAAAAAATGTTTACAGTTCTGAAATCTATGTTTATAGTAGTTCATTATACTATTCTCTTTTTCTCTGAGTTTATAAAATTTTCATAATACCAAGTTAAAAAAAATTCTTCACCAGAATGATCATCTATAACCCAATGGTATCACGAATTTCCTTACTACCTCTCCATCGTCTACGGGGTGAAGTGTAAGTTCCCTACGATGACAAATGAGGCCCTCTGTGACCTGCCTTCTGCTTTGCTTTCCAACCCTTGCCTTCAGGGCAACACTAAAGTAATTTGGTCCCTAAGTGCACAGTGCTGTTTGTGCCTCTGCCTTCTCACATGGTCTTCTTGCTCCTGCAATGCTCTTCCCCGGCTTGTACACCATGTGAGCAATCCATCTTCCAAAAACCTCATCAGGGCTCATGTTCTCTAAAACCTTCTCTTCTCACCTCTCTCAACTCCTTAAATATCTGAGTCAGCTCCCAGGCAAATTACCACTCTCCTATTTCTCTGACATATACAAACATTAATCGTCACACAAATTTCATTACATTATAATTATTTGATTATGGGGCTGCCTCCCTTCACTAAGTTATGATCATACAATGGATGCATGATAAATATTTATTAACTCAACCTGGCTCATTGCTTCAAAGATTTCTGAGTGACATTGCAAAGAGAAGGAAAGGCTAAAATGAACAAAACCTACTCAATAACCAGAATATTGTCTTTCATACTCGAAATCAATAAAGAAAACAAAACAGTCACCAGAACTAATTAAAGAGGTCATTAAAGATTTTGTGTCATCTCAGGAAACAAAAAAAATTCTTCTCTACAGACAAATCATTATGGCTGCAGTCATAAAATTATTTTTAAGCACTTGAACACAAGAAGATCTTGAACACAAGAAGATCTTAAGTGAAAGCTAGTGTCATGTAGATAGTCCTCTCAGTAGATGTAAAAACCTCATCTGGAGGTCACCTGAAAGTGACTTGGGCATTGTTAAAAGATGGAAAGCGCTGATTAGTAACACTGGTAACATTTTTTGTGGATTCTCTCCATACATTTTAATGATCATTTTAGTAATTCTCTCATTTCTCTTTTCTTTTTAAGTTTACTTTTAAAAATGTATTCACATAATTTAAAGTCCAATAAGGATATAAACCATATCCTACCCCCCTCCCCACTGACCTCCACCACTCCTGCCTTCCACCATTTCCTGAGTCACATCAGCACCTCCTTCCTATTCCTGTCAACGGCTTCTTCTGGCATGTACCTTATTTTTTTTTATGTAATATTCTTATATAGCTCTTTCCTGATTTCTCAGCTGGAGGCATCATTTTTTGTTTCCACATAGAAGTATAAGGCTTTCTCACACACAGCCTTCATCCTAACCACACATATAGGCAAACTTCCTGACCCTCATCCCTCCCATTACGGTGGAACTGGACTGAAACCAATATTCAGTGGTTCCACCACCATGACTGTGTAAACACTACGGACCACTGGACCATGCAGCATCCTAAGAGGAGATTTCCTTCCTTTTCTCCACAACTTTTGGTTTTCCCTGGAGTTAACAATAGAACATTTTCATATTTTCTTAGCTTTCTCTATGCTTATCACTAATCCTCAAATTCTCGACTTGCATACATATTCTCTCAATATTTTCAAATCCATTACACGTTCTATCGATTTATCTTCTTAAAGAAGTCTCAGGCCTTCTAATATGGTCTTTCTGCTTAGCTATTACACTCGGAGGGAAAAACTTACTCAAAGTTTAAACTAAGATCTTGATATTGCTGAGAACTGCACTCGGGAAGGATGAAGAGGTGCTCACGCCAGTTGGTAGGTGGTCATATGAGAATCCCATTTCCTTAACCCATCAAAATTATAGTTCTTTTTACACATGAGTACAGTCCAAAACTCTCTCAAAAAATTGCCCCATGGCCAGCAGAGGAAGAGAAGTCTATGACACTCAGATAGAGGAAATGACATGTAATGTCACTTAGCAACTTTCGGGAGGATAGAACTTAGAGTCAAGTTAGCAGATTTCAGTAGGGTCTCTATTAGTTACCTTTTGCTTTGGAACCAATCACTTCATAACCTAGTGGCTTATGACAACAATATATTATCCCACTGTCTCTGTGGGTCAAGAATTTAGGAGCTGGGATACCTGGGTGGCTCAGTCAGTTAAGCCTCTGCCTTTAGTTCAGGTCATGATCCCAGGGTCCTGGGATCAAGCTCCACATCAGACTCCTTGCTCAGCGGAGTCCTCACCCTCTGCCTGGCGCTCCCCTGGCTCTCTCTGACAAATAAATAAAATCTTAAAAAAAGAAAAAGAATTTAGGAACAGCTCAACTGGGTGGTTCCTGTTCAGGGTTCCTCTCCAGACTGCCAGAAGAATATGGGTTAAGTCTGCAGCCATACAGCTGGAGGATTTAACTCCAAGACAGGCCACTCACATGAACTGTGGGCAGGAGGGTTTGGTTTGTCACCACATGGGCCTCTGCAGAGGCTGCTTCATCATTCTCACAGCCTGGCAGTGAATTCCATCAAGAGAGCTGTCCAGGAGCGAGTGAGAGCCAGGAGGCTGCAGCACCCTTTATGGCCCACGCTCTGACCATGCATGTCATCCCTTCTGCCTTTTCATATTCCTCGGAAACAAGTCACTAAGTCCAGCACAAAACCAAGGAATTCATCTCTACCTCTTGAAGGAAGGCATTTCACAGACTCTGTGGATGTGTTTTAAAGCCACCACACACCATTTGAAAGAGGTTGCAGTGATTTCCCAGTAAAATATTAAAAACTCATAATTTTGTTAGAATTTTTATTTTCTTCCTGTCTAACCCATACAGTGCTAATCTTGTTATGAGGGGACAAATTACCACCATTTTTTAAAAAAAAGTAATCTCTACACCCAGCATGGGGCTCAAACTCACAACCCTGAGATCAAGAATCAGCTGTTCCATCAACTGAGCCATCCAGGCACCCCTAAATTGCCATCATTTTTGTCTTTTCCTTTTACCATCATTTTAGAAATTCCCTTCTTGTCTATCTTCTATGGGATCTCTTGTTTCCCTGATCCTATGACCATCCTTTCTTGATGTGCTCCCTCTTCTGGAAGAGTGTATGCTCTAGTAGCTTCCTAATAAAAAGTGAATAGGAGATAAAGTTTGTGAAAATATCATCCAGCTTCCAGTTGTTTTTCAGAAGTTCAATGCCACTTGATTTTCAATTCTTGGTCTGTCATTTCTCTCTGGAAAACTTTAGGATCTTTTTATCCCCAGTGTTCCAAAATTGCACCATGGTTCACCTCATTGTGGGTTTCTATCCTTCCAATTCCAGTCCCTTGATGGAACTCTTCATCTAAAAATCCATCTCTTTCTGGGGTTTCTGGGTGGCTCAGTCAGCTAAGTGTCTGCCTTCGGCTCAGGTCAAGATCCTGGAGTCCCGGAATGGAGCCCCATGTTGGCTCCCTGCTCAGTGGGGAGCCTGCTTCTCCTTCTGCCCTTTCTCGCTTGTGTTCTCTCTCTCTCTCTCGCTCACTCTTGGTCTTAAATAAATAAAATCTTTAGAAAAAAAAAGAAATCTGTGTCCTTCCATCTGGGAAAAGCATATTGAATTATTTCTTTGATGATTTCTTATTCTATTCTACCTATTTCCTCTGTTTTCTCCTGGAATCTTATTAGTGGGATGATAGATCTCCCAGATTACTCTTCTAATTTACTTTTCTCTCTTTCCCATCTCTTTATCTTAATCCTTTACTTCCTGGAAGTGTATCTTCCAATCCTTCCACTAAATTTTTAATTTCTGCTATCATGCTAATCTCCAAGAACTCTTCTTTTCTCTACATATTTTTTAAAACCATTCTATTCTCATTTCATACATGTAATGTCTCCTCATATCTCTAAGATCATTATGGTGGGGTTTTTTTCTTAATTTTCTTAAAAATGTATAATTTCAGGGCACCTGGGTGGCTCAGTCGGTTGGGTGTCCTACTCTTGGTTTTGGCTCAGGTCATGATATTGGGGTCATGGGATCATCCCCTCATCAGGTTCTGAGTTCAGCGTGGAGTCTGTTTGTCCCTCCCCCTCCCCCAGCTGGCTTGCACCAGTGTATGTACTCTCTCCCTCTTTCTCTAAAATAAATAGATAAATAATTTTTCAAAAGTGTGTAATTTCTGCTTCTTCCAAGTAGACTTTTCTCTTTGTTTTGACTTCTGTCTTTCTTACTTTGTTTAAATCTCTGGAGTTCCTTGGTTAGCCACTCAAATTGGATAAAATATGAACTTTGGTAGAGTTTGTAGATTATGGACTTCAACATAGGATAATAAGTTGGGAAATTTAAATGTGAATCTCCAAATGTGTTATTTTATGGAATTCTCTTTTCTTGGGCAGCCAGATTTGCTAGATCTGGCTCCTCTGATCTACTGCCCAGACAATAAAGACCTGAATGCCAGCATTCTGGGAGCCAGATTCTGGGTAAGAAGGCAGGGGAAATAAAAATTCAGTATCTACATTTTAACTTAATTCCCATGTGTTCAATATAATGTCCCTGCCTTCAACTAGCCTAGTGTCCCTCAGTTCAGAAATATTTTTGAAAAACTGTATCTAGAGATTAAAATTCCCGTCTTTTCCTAAGGTACAGAGAAGTGGTTGCCCAGCCACTTGGAATGGGAACACAGATCTGAGATTGATTGAAAGCTGTTTTTAGCCCCATTTCCAGAGGTGACTGATGCTGCTAATTCCTGAGCTTTTTTAAACAGTCCCATGGTACAAATCATATCATTTCTTATCTTTCTCCACTTCTGGCTTGGGATTTAGATTTCTCAGTTCCGTTAAGAAAATTACCGTTTACCGTCTGCTTTCCAATTTCTACAAACTGTGTCGCTTTCTCCTCTCCTGTTCTCTATTTGCTTTATGATGCGAAAAAAGTCCTTTGATTTGTTTTATTTTGGTTGAACATGTGCTTTCAAACCAACAGTTTTAACCAGAGTACCTTTTTCAGTTGTCTTTCAATGCCAATAACCATATTTACCAACATGAATTTTAATAAGTAAATTATTCTATCTCCAGTTGGAGTGGGAACATAGAGGATCTGGCCTAAAGGTTTGGATTTTAAGACAATAAAAGACTCTTATAGAAAGCTTCATCATGCATCTGCAGGGAGAGGTACGGCAGTTGCTAGCTGGAATAAATGTGCTTTTGAGGCTGGAAAACTGTGGAATTCTGTTGGTATGAACAGTGGCAAACAGATTTAAAGTTAAAGAATGTGGACTCATTTTAAGCTAGTCTTAGATTGCATATGAATTGAATAGGAACACTCATCTCATCAAGAAATCTTGAGCAGAGCTGGGAGCTGAGAAAGAGGTTAGGATTGTTTTGATTTTTGAGAGGAAAAACATCTGTTTTTGATTTTATGCACTGCCCTCTCTCCAAGTGCTTTTAAGTATCTTTAAAGATGCCTAGACACATGATGATCTGGTCTCTGTGAAATAAAGTATGGTTTAATGAATCCAGAATGTATCCATCTACTTGCTTGGCCATTGGAATAAGTTGCCCCACAGCCTGACCATGTCTCAGACTTGAGTTTATCCAAGTTGCTATTTTTGAATAGACTGTGTGATTTAAGAATATTATGAAGTAAGCCAAACAACAGTTGATTTTCCATCTGCCTCTCATTATCTGAGGTAATGTTTCCCAAACTGTGTTCTATGGAATATCAGAAACCCAAATTGCTGGTGGATACTCCATCAAAAAAAAAAAACAAACTTTTGCCTTTTAAATATTGTTCCTTTACTTTGTGTAAGTAAAATATTAGACATATTTATATAATTGCTTTTCTTTTTCTATAATCTGCCTTCAAGAAATGCAGTGCCGTACACAAAAGACCAGCAAATAATATGAGATCACCTGATTTATCAACACATGACATTCCAGTCTAGGAATGATAATGTATTTATCAAAGCGTAGATTTATTATCTATGGGTATGTACTTTGTATCTTAAAATTTCAAGAAGCATTAGTCATATTTTAAATTTTTTCATTTCAATAAACTTCTAAAAATATTTAATCTTAGTTGTTTTTATCAGTTTTGTTGCTGTTTTGTGGGATTTGTAAGATAATGTTTTTTAAGTCTTCAGAAGGCATGAAACCATGCTGAAAAGAGAAAACACAGTTACTATGATATGAAGAGGTACATGATTAATGCTACCATGAGTTTGAGAGGTGCAGTCATGAGTTCAGAGAAAGAAGTTAGTGTGGACTGATGATGTTGGGGAATGCTTTGAGGAGGAAATATGATTTGAAAGGGGGCTTGAAAGACAGAAAGTATTGTGCATGCTCTTACACGTCACACTAGTAAGCCAAGAATGCAAGGCTCTGACTGCTTTTACCCAGGCCATTTCTCATATTGTGTTTGCAACAAGCAATACTGAGAGATGAAATAATTTCCTTCTTAGACAACTAGCTGGCTTGATTACTACTTGCTAAAAAAATGATGGTCCCCCAACGCCTAGGTGCCTCAGTCGGTTAAACGTCCAACTCTTGATTTCAGCTCAGGTTATAATCTCCGGGTCGTGGGATCAAGCCTCCCAATGGGCTCCATGCTCAGAGAGGAGTCTGCTTGAGATTCTCTCTTTCCCTTTTCCTGAGCACCTCCCCATCTGCTCTCTTTCTCTCTAAAGTAAATCTTAAAAAAAAAAAATGTGGTGCTCCAAGTTCTGTGTTCTCGCAAGTAATACAGTCCACTCAGGGTGGTGGAATTTAGAGGTGATTAGGTCATAAGGTTAGAACCCTCATGAAAGGGGTTAGTGCCTTTATAAAAGACACCCCAGAAAGCACCCTTGCTCTTTCTACCATGTGAGGAGACAGCTATCTATGACCCAGGAAACAGACACCCACATGATGGTCTTAATCTCGGACTTCCCAGCTTCCAGAACTGTTAGAAATGTTTCTGTTGGTCATAAGCCACCCAGTCTATAGTCCTTTGTCTCCAGTGACTGAGCTGTTAATCGTAGTATTATAAAGACCCCAACGTTTGGTAGGTATTCTCAATGTATGTTTGGATGTTTCTTGAATGACTGAAAATGTATATGTTAAGAAGTTGTTGGTGAACATGAGAGCATTGGTTGAATGGAACCCAAAACTTGACAAGGAGAATCATTTTTAAAGGACTCACAGTTTTATTTTTTAATTTTTTTTTCCCAAGGCTTTCAAAATCAAACAGGCGTAATCATCTGGATTAGAAACAAAATTATACACATACACACACATATGTGTTAAGGTAAATAAAAGTAATATCATAAAATCTATTGCAAAAAAATCATTCCTAGAGTAAATAAATACAGTTTTTAAAATATGACAACTCCAAAACTTATTTAACCTAAGTTGAAAATTAATGAAATCCAAAAATTATCACCACTATTATGCTATTGGCTCTATTTTTATTTTTTATTTTTTTAATTCAAATTCAAGTTAGTTTACATGTAGTGTAGTATTGGTTTCAGGAATAGAATTTAGTGATACATCACTTACATATAACACCCAATGCTCATCCCAACAAGTGGCCTCTTTAATGCCCATCACCCATTTAGCCTATCCCCCCACCCACCTCCCCTCCAACAATTCTCAGTTTGTTCTCTATACTTAATATAGAGAGTCTTTTATGGCTTTGTTTCCCTCTCTGTTTTCATCTTATTTTATTTTTCCTTCTCTTTCATTCATCTGTTTTGTTTCTTAAATTCCACATATGAATGAAATCATACGATATTTGTCTTTCTCTGATTTATTTCATTTAGCATAATACACTCTAGTTCCATCCACATCACTGTGAATGGCAAGATTTCATTCTTTTTGATGGCTAAGTAATATTCTAATACACACACACACACGTGTGTGTGTGTGTGTATGAAGATGTGGTATACCATATCCATTCATCAGTTGATGGACATCTGGGTTCTTTCCATAATTTAGCTATTGTTGATAGTGTTGCTATAAACTCTTTTAGTGTTGCTATAAACTCTCTTTTATGGCTAAGTCTTTTATGGCTTGTTTCCCTCTCTGTTTTCATCTTAATTTATTTTTCCTTCTCTTCTCTTTCATTCATCTGTTTTGTTTCTTAAATTCCACATATGAATGAAATCATACGATATTTGTCTTTCTCTGATTTATTTCATTTAGCATAATACATTCTATTTCCATCCACATCACTGCAAATGGCAAGATTTCATTCTTTTTGATGGCTAAGTAATATTCTAAAACACACACACACACACGTGTGTGTGTGTGTGTGTGTGTGTGTGTGTGTGAAGATGTGGTATACCATATCCATTCATCAGTCGATGGACATCTGGGTTCTTTCCATAATTTGGCTATTGTTGATAGTGTTGCTATAAACATCAAGGTGCAGCTATCCCTTCAAATCAGCATTTTTGTATCCTTTGGTTAAATACCTACCAGTGCAATTGCTGGGTTGTACGGTAGTTCTATTTTAAACTTTCTGAGGAACCTTCATACTGTTTTCCAGAGTGGTTACACTAGCTTGCATACCCACCAACAAAGTAAGAGGGGTCCCCTTTCTTCACAACCTTGCCAACATCTGTTGTTTCTGGAGTCATTAATTTTTGCTATTCTGATTGGTGTGAGGTGGTATCTCATAGTAGTTCTGATTTATATTTCTTTGATGATGAGTGATGTTGAGCATTTTTTCATGTGTCTGTTGGCCATTTGTATGTCTTCTTTGGAGAAATATCTGCTCATGTCTTCTTCCCATTTTTTTTTAAGATTTTATTTATTTATTTGACAGAGAGAGAGACAGTGAGAGAGGGAACACAAGTAGGGAGAGTGGAAGAGGGAGAAGCAGGCTTCCCACAGAGCAGGGAGCCTGATGCAGGGCTTGATCCCAGGACCCTGGGATCATAACCTGAGCCAAAGGCAGCCGCTTAGCGACAGAGGCACCCAGGTGCCCCTTCTGCCCATTTCTTAACTGGATTATTTATTTTTGGGGTGTTGATTTTGATGAGTTCTTTATAGATTCTGGATACTGGCCCTTTTTCAGATATGTTGTTTGCAAATATCTTTTCCCAATCTATAGGTTGCCTTTTAGTTTTGTTGACTGTTTCCTTCATTGTGCAGAAGGCTTTTATCTTTTTTTTTTTTTACTTAAATTCAATTAGCCAACACATAGTGCATCATTAGTTTCTGATGTAGAGTTCAGTAATTCATCAGGGGCATATAACACTCAGTTCTCATCACATCATGTGCCCTCCTTAATGCCCATCAGAAGCCTTTTATCTTGACGAGGCCCCAATAGTTCATTTTTGTTTTTGTTTCCCTTGTTTCCTGAGATGTGTCTAGTAAGAAGTTGTTGCAGCTGAGGTCAGAGAGGTTGCTGTCTGTTTTCTCCTCTGGGATTTTGATGGTTTCCTGCCTCACATTTAGATCTTCCATCCATTTTGAATGTACTTTCGTGTATGTTATAAAAAAGTGGTGACCCATAAAGTTTTACAATCTGTGATTATATAAGTTCTTTTGAATATACAAGCTCATTTATCTCCATTATCAATAATCTTATCAAATCAAGTTTTCTTAGGTTAATATTCTCTTAGCAAAAAGAAAAGAAAAAGAAAAAACTTCTAAAATGTATTTAAGTCATCATAAAAGAACTCACATACACACACACACACACACACACACACACACACATGCACACATATACATATACTTTTCATCTGACTTTAATTACACAGTAACATATTCCATTAGGTCTTGGGCATCATTTCCCAAATGTCAAGACTATGGCCATCTATAGTTTAAAGGGAGTATCACTTCCTCTTTTTTTAATCAGCATGTTCTTGCCTTCCGTTGATTATCTCAGTGCATCCAATGGTCTAACTCAGTTATCAGTTGATTTAGGTTTTATGGGGAATGTGTGAGGTGGCTATTCAGTTCATTCAGAATAAAAACCAAAGTCCTTACACTGGCCCAAAGGTTTTATGTGACCTACCCCTACCCCCTCAACTCTCTGAACATAATGGTCTACTTTTGTCCCCTAGCTCACTACTTAGGTCACACTGACTAACTCCTCACCCTTCAAGGCTCAGCTCAAAAGTGACTGCTCAGTGAGGACAACAGCTCTTGGAACTCTAGCATTTCTAATACCTCTTAGAGTGTTCTCCTTTTTCTGTTTTTTTTTTCTCCACAGTCTTCTTCTCTTCTTTACATTCAATTATTTGCTTATTTATTATCCTTACTGTTTGTTATCTCTCTCTTCCCTTAGAATGCAAGCTTCACAAAGTCAGGGTCTTTGCTGTTGTTGGTTCACTGATGTATCCCAAGTACCTAGAACATGCCCAGAACAAAGCAAGCTCTCAATAAATATTTGTTAGTCTAAGTGGATAAATAACAATGAAATCACATAAATCAATGGGAAAAAGACAATCCAAATAGAAAAAA
The DNA here is from genome assembly GCA_002007465.1 of Ailurus styani. Taxonomy (NCBI): domain Eukaryota; kingdom Metazoa; phylum Chordata; class Mammalia; order Carnivora; family Ailuridae; genus Ailurus; species Ailurus styani. Next base: position 161,304 of record LNAC01000429.1, read on the forward strand.
AATGGGCAAAAGGCTTGAATAGGCATTTCATAAAAGAGAATATCCAAATGACTAGTAAATCTAGGAAAAGATACCAAAAAGCTTTAATGGTTAGGAAGATGTCAATTAAAAACACAATGAGAGGGGTGCTGGGGTGGCTCAGTCAGTTAAGCATCCGACTCTTGGTTTCAGCTCAGGTCATGATCTCAAGGTCATGAGATCAAACCCCCGCTTCGAGCTCTGAGCTCAGCACAGAGTCCACTCGAGATTCTTTACCTCTCCCTGTCCCTCCCCATCTGCTCCTCCCCCTGCTCTTGCTTACTCTCTTTCTCTCTAATAAATAAATTTTTAAAATCTTAAAACACACACATACGTTAATGAGAAATACCATTATATCCTCACTAGAGTGACAAACACTAAATAATTGGAAATACCAAGTGTTGCGGAGGCGAGAAACAGTGGGAAATCTCATAGTGGTGTAGGTTGGTACACCTCTTATGGCAAACGTTTGATATTATCTAGCAAACTGGAATAGGTCTATGCTTCCATCTCCTCCAGGAACACAGCCTGAAGCAACACTTGCACATGTATACTAGAATTCAAATACATGAAGCTTCACTCCAGCATTACTTTTTAGAGCCAGAAACTGGGAACAAATCGAATGTCCTTCAGTAGTTAAATGGACAACTGGATTGTGGTATATTTATGTAGTAGAACACTATCCAGCAATCAAAGTAAATAAGTTGTCCTAAATGTACTATGGGTGAATCCAACAAATAAAAACAAAAAAGATGAAAAAGCAATTCTTAGAGAATTGATTAGAGAATGTTTTCATTCATATAAAGTTCAAAAACAGATAATTTAGGAATGCACACATAAGTGGTAAAACTATAAATAAAAGTAAGGAAATGATTGCCACCCCCCTACACACACACCACTTTTAGATAGAGAGAGTTAAGACTGTAGAGTAACACTTGGAACAGGCGTTTTCTGGGGTGCTGGAGTTGTACTCTTTCTTTCCGCTCTGCGGTGGTTATATAGATTTTACTGTGTAATTATTCTGTGAAATGTACACAAATGTTTCATATACTCTTCTCTATGTTAGATATCCCACGATTTTTTAAATGACAATAAATTGGGGCACCTGGGTGGCTCAGTCATTAAGCAGCTGCCCCAGGCTCAGGTCACGATCCCAGGGTCCTGGGATGCAGCCCCGCATCAGACTCCCTGCTCAGTGGGAAGCCTGCTTCTCCCTCTCACCCTCCCCCTGCTCGTGTTCCCCCTCTCCCTGTCTGTCTCTCTGTCAAATAAATAAATAAAATCTTTTCAAAAAAATAAATGACAATAAATTGCCGAATCTTACAGAAATTTCTCTCATTTGGAAGTTTTTAATGTTTTGTTCCTTGTGGCAAAGGATCTTGACAGACTGTATCCCTTTTTTGATTCAGTACTCTTGCCTTAGATAAGAATGTCATATAATCAATTCCACTGTCCTTACATTGCAATTCACAAGAGTGATTTCATAAGGAGGCAATGAAGAGGAAGAGACAAAAGAAGTTCAACTAAAGGCTTAGCTTTCAGGGCAGACCCAGTGCTGCCACGTGGTAGGCACTCAGTGGGAGTTTGCCACTGTCGAAATAAGCAGTGGCAGCTGCAGCTGGGGCTGACTCAGGGAGCATTTCTCCATCTTTTGTCTTAGGAAGACTTCCTTACAATAGGCCACCTGGTAGATAAGGTGTTATGAAACTTAGGGGTTTCGAGATGTTTTCTAGCCAGAGGGGTTTGTGTAGGGGGCTAAGTCTATCTGCAGATGCTCCCTTAGGACTTGCCTCCTTAATCAGTTTGTCGAGCACTGATATACCTATACGTGGCTTTGAACGGACCAAAGAGACCATGCCTCATCTTATTATGCTCTGTAAATTGTATCATCTTGCCGAACTCAACACAGTGCAGAATCATCTCTTAGAACAATATGGTTGTTTCGCAGCAAATATTATTATCAGGTGCCGTGACTGAATCTCTTCTAAAGTTCAGCCTTTAAGGGAGCATGAAACCAAGGTGATTTTAAAGAAGCATCTGGTGAGCCAGCAAATAAATACAGTTGGTCCTGAAACAGCATAGATGTGAATTGCACAGGTCCACTTATATGTGGACTTTTTTGATGCAGTATAATACTGTAAATATATTTTTTTCTTCCTTAGAGTTTTCACAACATTTTCTTTTCCCTAGATTATTTTACTGTAAGGATATATTAAATAATACATAGGCCATACAAAATACATGTTAATCAACTGTTTATGTGATCATTAATGCTTCCAGTCAACAATAGGCTAGCAGTAGTAAAGTTTGGGGGAAGTCAAAAGTTATACATGGCTTTTTGACTGTGTGGATCAGCCTTTCTAAGGCCCAGCTGTTCAAGGATCGACTGTATACATCAAGTGTAGAAATGCTTTCAAGCCCATCATGAGTCTACATGGGGCCAGTCTTCCAGGAGTAGTGTGTCCTACCAAACAGTGGTGACCATGTTCCCACCATGAAATAACTGCTGTGTCCTGATATCACTGTTTATTCAAAGTGTCTCAGCTATCAACAGTTTCCAAGTTCCTGAATGAGATGAAAAATATTAAGGGTCACTAAGGACATCTGCATCTTTTCTGCACACAAGGGCATGTGGGCTAAGAAAGGAAAAGCCTGGCCCAGTAATAAAAACGCCAAGTGGTCACTTTGAACCTGTGATCTAGATAGGTTCAGTCCCCTAGCTGGAATTCTGCCTTCCACTGACTAGTGGACTGTGGACCTTGGACTAGTGATGTAACCACTCAAACCTTCAATTCCTCACTTGGAAGTGAGAGTGATGGGTTTCACGGGTATCCCACAAACTTGTGAAAATGAAATGAAGAGAGATATACAAAACTTCCTGTTGACTGCAAAGCCCTACATATTTGTAAAGGTTCTTTTTAATCTTTTCTAATTATATAGTTAGCATTTATCATTCATTACCAAAAAAAATATCAAAAACACATGAGGCTTAAAGAAAATATCCTCTGGGGCACCTGGGTGGCTCAGTGGGTTAAAGCCTCTGCCTTCGGCTCAGGTCATGGTCTCAGGGTCCTGGGATCGAGGCCCACATCCGGCTCCCGGCTCAGCCGGGAGCCTGCTTCCTCCTCTCTCTCTGCCTGCCTCTCTGCCTACTTGTGATCTCTCTCTCTCTCTGTGTCAAATAAATAAATAAAATCTTTAAAAAAAAAAAGAAAAGAAAATATCCTCTGCCTCATTATTAGTCTTGAGAATTGACCAAATTTGACAAATTTATATATACTTTGTATATATACTTTATATGAATGCATGTGTATATTTGTATGTGTATTTTTTTATCAAAAAGGAATCATATACAACTAATCAGAATACTGTGCAGTAATTTTTTATAAGGGAACTGTTACATATGGACATGGAACAATGATACTTCATGTGAGAAAGTTGCAGAACCACATTTAGAGTACAATAATATTTGTGTACACACAAAGCAAGTGGCTTCCTTAGGTAAAAATATGTTGCAAAGGAGTGAAGTACCTTTTACTTCACACAGCTCTCTACCATTATCATTTTTTTCTCTTAAGCATATTTACTTTAACAGTAATTAATGAAGACTGTGTGAGAGAAAGTGGAGTGCAAGTCGACAAAACGGAGACTATGCTATTGAAGACTGAAGGACAGATGGCCCACCAGGGGCCGGGGAGAACACCGAAAGAGAAAGGGAAAATGAAAGGAAGCAAAATAAAAGTAAGCATGTTACGGTTTTCAAAATTATTCATTAGGGAATAGAAAGAAATCGATCGTGCAGTTTCTGCCATCAACTTTCTTGTAATGTATGGCTCAGCAAGAGGATATTCAGTTCTGCTGACCAGTTCTTTGAAATGATCTTGTGCAACAAAGGGCAAATGGAGGCCAACACAGATTTGTCAAGAGGAAGAAGGGCTAAGTAGGAACAGTGCTCAATTCCTTTAAAGTTTACAGTTTTCATGCCTTATTTTTAAAAATATACAACACAGCCATAAATTGGGGAGATGGGCAGAAATGACAATCTAATGTCCCCTGGTATTTTCAGGCAACAGAATTTTGTCTGCAGACGCTGTTGCTCTAAAAAAATCTTTGCATCCTCTCCATCAACAAAGCCTATCATTGTTGATGTTGAAAATCTACTTTGAACCTACTTCCTCTGTTTTCATCAACATCAACCCACTCTTTTTTTCACTCCCACCTCTTTTCACTGCTGTGGCGCCCTGATCAGTCTCTCCATTTCCATGTTGGCTCTCCCTCTTCCCCGCCATGCCTTTTCCCACAAGAATATCAGAACAATCTTCCTAAAATGCTCATGACATGAAAACCAAACTCCTTTGCATGACTTCAAGGAGCTGTATGACCTGTCCCTTGTTTTGCCTCTTCCGGTCACCTTAAAGGCTTCCAGCTGTGCTAAGATCTTTCTCACCTCAGTCCTTGCCATGCAGTTCTGCAAACGGAAATGCTTTGCTGTTTTTCGGGTTTCAGTTTCTCACAGATTTCTTTAGTCCCCTCCCATATTCTAAATCAGGTCATAATCTGTATTTCTACGTTTATTTATATGGCATGGGTTTTATTGGACTTCCGTACTCTGTCAAAGCTGCGTAATGACTCCAAAGGGGTTCATAACACTGTCCTCTCTACTTCCATGAATATTTGAAATTTCCCATAATAAAATGCTTTAAAATTTTTCCTCGGATCCTGCACGCGAAAACCAACAGTTTTGCTTGCAATTACCCCAGTTTTCTATATTTTGTATTTTTTAAATTTTATTTTCCTTTGTGTGATAATTTCTGGGTTTTTTGTTTAGTAACTGCATTAGAGCCACAAAATGGAAGTATTTTAACATTCCATACGAGGTGTTATCTGCAAGACAGTGAATTTGAAATTAACATCAGATAACCTAAAAGAGGTCAGAAGCTCATTTGTTCTTTCAGGTTTTGCTAGTGGAGTCATTTATTTGACAGCATTATTATTCAGTGAAAAGGATCCTACACTAGATTATAAAACTTCTGACCTAGTTCCAGTTTGCCATTTTGAGTGAATCACTAGACTTTGCTTCCTTTTTTATAATTAATATAATAAATAAGTAAAGCTCTAATTTTTTAATTTGATTTAAAATTGTTTCCACAATTTGAAAAATCAAAAAAAGAGCGGTCATAAACAATACCAAAGTTTTTTATTTTTTAATGAAGTGGAAAACTCAGAAGAACTATCCCCGTATTCATTAACAAGGTCATAACTCAGCAGCAGTGTTCATACCGGGTGTATCTACAAAGCCGAGAACAGGAATCACTGCATCTCCTTCGTTAGATCTGATACTATGACTCTTCTCTTTTCTGTTGACATATTTGTGCAACATGCTGTAGTACTGATCCTTCGGATTGAAAGTATATAGTGAGGAAATTTGCTGCCAGTCTTTGATGCTGGGGGTGTTGTACTCCTTTGGATGTGAGCACTCAAAGAAACATTTAATATTCTCTTTTGCCAATTCTGTTGCATGCACTGTGGCTTGACTTTTAAGGATCTGCTGCTCCTGTTCCAAATAGATTTTCCAGAATTTCAGCTGCAGGAAACTAACTGGAGATAGGCATCGGGAGACAGATGTGAAGATCAGAAGGAAGATAATGACGACTGCTATCAGGATCCAGCCCAGAACCTTAGGAAAACACAACAAAACAGCAATTTAGTCACATTTTTTATTTTAAAAAAAATTTAAATCCTTTTTTTTTAAAGATTTTATTTATTTATTTGACAGAGAGAGACACAGCGAGAGAGGGAACATAGGCAGAGGCAGAGGCAGAGGGAGAGGGAGAAGCAGGCCTCTCTGGCCCCCAGCAGGGAGCCTGATGAGGGGCTGGATGCCAAGAGCCTGGGATCATGACCTGAGCGAAAGGCAGCCGCCCAACGACTGAGCCACCCAGGTGCTCTAAAATCCTTTTTTTTTTTTAAAGACGTTATTTATTTATTTGAGAGAGAGTACGTGCGCAAGCGGGGGGGGGGGAGAGAGNGAGAGAAAGCGCTGGAGCAGGGGGGAGAGGCAGAGGGAGAAGGAGAGGGAGAAGCAGAGTCCCAGCTGAGCAGGGAGCCCCACCCAGGGCTCCATCCCGGGCCCCTGGGATCATGACATGAACCAAAGCTGACGCTTAACCGACTGAGTGACCTAGGCGTCCCCAAAATTTAAAAATTAAAAAATTCTTACACAGAGTTTGAACTACCCACAGTGATTATGATGATTAAGCAACAGTTTAGGCTTAGTCTCTTAAGAAAAAGAAGCGGCGGGCGCCTGGGTGGCTCAGTGGGTTAAAGCCGCTGCCTTCGGCTCAGGTCATGATCCCAGGGTCCTGGGATCGAGGCCCACATCGGGCTCTCTGCTCAGCAGGGAGCCTGCTTCCTCCTCTCTCCTCTCTCTCTGCCTGCCTCTCTGCCTACTTGTAATCTCTCTCTCTCTGTGTCAAATGAATAAATAAAATCTTAAAAAAAATTATTAATAAAAAAAAAAAAAAGAAAGAAAAAGAAGCGGCAGTAACCTCCCAAACCGCTCGGTAGAACGGCNAATAAAAAAAAAAAAAGAAAGAAAAAGAAGCGGCAGTAACCTCCCAAACCGCTCGGTAGAACGGCTTGACAAGTCATTTTCCAAGTCACGTCCAAGGCCCTGAGAGGGGCCTTATTGCACTACGCTAGAATTCAAAACGTGGAATTTCGGCAAATCCAAAGAAACAAGCATTCCTTTTCAAGAACCTCTGAGCTTTATATGCCCAGAAGCAGCGTGGGGTGGTGGCTTTAGAGCCGGGACAACCCATTTTATTGTAACATTTCTGCCTTCTTCTGGCTGGACAGACCCCTTGACCCGGACATGGTGTATTAAGAGGATAACATAAGATTGGAGGTCAAGGGCCTGGCGCGGTAGCCGGCCCAGAGCAGGTGCCCGAAACTGTACGTGCGCCTTCCCTCCTTTTCATTCGTGTTACGGAAAAAGTCACCATTCCCCCCTTTGTCTTCCGGGGTCCCGGGTCTGGAGCCAGGGCACCCCGCTTGCCTCTCACCCGGCCCCTCTCCCCTGGTCCCGACCGCGGCCAGCGGCCAGCGCCTGACCTGCGACTGGGCCTTGAGCTCCTTCAGCAGGTCCTGCACGTCGGACGCCTGGCCCGGGCTGCAGGGCGCCAGCGGCAGCTTGGCCTCGCAGGTGGGGTCGCGGCCCCGACACAGGCGCCGCGCCAGGGGGCCGCTCCCGGTGGCGGCGCACTCGTAGAAGGAGCCCCCGAGCAGCGCCACGGACACCCAGGTGAGCGGCGCGAGCGCGGCGGTGGCGCTGAGCTGCGCGCACACCGCGGCGCCCCGCAGCCCTGTGCCGCAGCCCCCCGAGCGGGCGCCGCGCGCGCAGCAGCCGGTCAGCAGGCGCCAGGTGCGCGCGTTGAGCACATAGCCCAGCAGGAAGAGCGCCAGCGCGGGCACCAGCAGGAAGACCAGGCCGTACGGCAGGTTCCAGGTGGCGCTGCAGGGACACTGGAACACCGCGGTGGAGAACAGGCGCTCCCCGCCCGCCGTCAGGAGGGTCACCAGGCCGTAGCCCAGCGTGCTGTGATGCTTGAGGTGCAGATCTAGCACCGCCCGAAACTTATCCATGGACCTCCTACTCCCGAGGGCTCCGTGGACAGGTCTGGAAGCTTCTACCTCCTCACGGGCCTGCTCCGCCAACGGGCTTGGTGGGCTGGGGTCTAGGGCTTTCCACTCTGCTTCCGGACAGAGGAAAAGAGCTTCTGGGGCCTCCGTGAGCTTTTGTTTTCTTTTCTTATCTTTTCGTGGGTTGTTTTTTTTTTTTTCTTTTTTCTTTTTTTTTTTTTTTTTTTTTTTTTCTTTTGAGCTTTCGCTTTCTTATTTCAAGCAGACCAAGTCTGGCTAATAACACCCTTGACCTCTCAGGATCCCTGGTTTGACTGATTCCATGGTTACCTTTGTTTCCACCCAGCTGAGAAGAAACCCGGGGACTTTCCTTACCTTTCCTGATTCGATGCAGCTACCCAATGAAAAGAGTACTAAATTTTACTTGCATAAACACAGAACGCCAGCTTTTCCCTTATTGCAGCCGCCTTCTTTCCTAAGTCAACTTTTAGTCGGACCCAAACAATTACAAAAAGACTAGTCAGTTACAGGAAACATTATTCAAGGACAAATTTCTGGTTTCTCTTTCATAAGCCGAATCACAACCAAGCGCAGCTCAAGTACCTCCATGATCTTCTGGCCCCTTCCTGTCCCCCTTCTGGACAGAATCACCAGCCTTATTCAGACTGACTATTGTCTCCTCTGATCTCCCACAGGGTGTTAGACTGAACCTATTGGACTGGCTTCTGCCTCTTTTATTCCCTCAGGTATGTCCTAACACTGTCAATACCTGGAGGACATAGCTATCTCCCACTACCCCGTTCCTGACCCAAAACCACCATTCTGTAGCATTTTGCTGAAAAGCTGTTTTCTCTGTGTGGGTCCAAATTGTCACACAGGACAGTTAAGGCCCTTTCTCTGAGATTAGACCGGGTACCACCAGGCTTCCTGTAAACTTGCAGCGAAGTTCCGTATTTGAGTCACGTTATTTCTGCTTTATTCCTACATCTCAAAAAAATATTTTTTTTTCTTCCCTTGTCCCTCAGCTGACTCTGCCCTTCTTACTGCTGGACTCTTCTTTACTCCCACCACACATCTCCCAAAGATGTTGCCTCCCTGCTCCACACTTTCTATATACCATCATGAACAAATCCCACTATATCCACAACCCTTATGCAGCTGGCTTTACCCAAATCTCCCTTATGTGTAACTTAACTACAATGTGCCCTTCGTTCCTCTCGAGTAACACATTTCTCAACACAAGAGGGAGGGTTGGCTGGCTTCCTCCCATTACAGTGTCCAAACCCAGGCTTTCCCGTTGTCTTCTAATAGTTTATTCTCCACTGATGCTCAAGCTATTCAGCACAACCTCCTCCCTCACCTCACTCCTGCCATCTGTGTTCAGTCCTTTCATTTATTAAGACTTTTGCATCTGGTGACAGCTTTCCTCTTCTCCCTAGCTCCTGTTACTTTATCAAGGATTTAGTTTCAAATATTTTTAGTTATAGAAACTTCCATCTTGTCATTCTCCTATCCCAGCTAGGGTAATTCATTTGTTAACAGCTTATTAATTAGTTCATTTGTTCATTCAATCATTCCTTTAATGTTTAATGAGCCCCCAGAATATGATAGGAACATATTACAGTGCCTGGTATTATTGAGTACAATAAGGAACAAGACAAACAGATACCTTCCTTCCATTGAGCTTATATTAGTGAGGATAGATAATGAGGAGGAAATTCCTCAAGGTTATGAAAGTAAGTAAAATGGAATCACGTGGTAGAGAGTGTGCCGAGAAAGCCTTTGTAAGGAGGGGACATTTAAGGACAAATGTGAATGAGCAAGGCTCTGGGGTGCAAGGAACTTAGCAGTCTATGGTTGGAAAGCAAGCCAGAGTGACGGAACATTAAAGGTGAGAAAGTTGGCACATCAGGAGGGTAGAGCTGCAGGTGGAAGGTCAGGTTTAGGGGCTCCATAGACCAGAATATGTGGGTTGGAACCCTGCCTCTGAAACTCATTACAGACGGAACTGCCTCCTGACCTATTATCCTATCAGCTTGTGTCTCCAAACACTACCTCTTGGGGTTGCCACCACTGTGCTTCCCCAATCATGGATCTCCCAGATACCAATGATCACTCCATACTTACTACAGGTTACCGAAGTTGTGAGGGCCTGGGTTCTGCCTGCCAGGCTGAATTTTCTCCCAGTATCAGCAGATGAGTCTAGTACCCGACATCTACCCCTGCCGTCACTGAAGCAGCGGGTGGCTCTGGTTCTGAGTCTATTGAAGATTGCTCAACCCGTTATACCCAACTCTGTTTGGAGAAGACATCGCTGAGTTCAGTACTTAGTGGAAATAGAGTAAAATACTAATGGTGTGGAGGGATTCAAGAATTTTTTCTTGAGAGTGGACTAAATAATATTTGAAAGACCTTTACACCTTTTAAAAATCTGTAATTTAACACCAATTTACTTCAGCTTTTGAAAAATGAGTGTGCGATTCTCATGGTAAACACATTGGAAAACCGATAGTTATGGGTTTGGTTTTCTTTTAACTGTAGTACTTTGTTTCTCAGCACTGTCATTATCTCCGTCAGGAATGGGTTTCAGAAACCTCAAAAAAATTGTGGAAAAGAAAGGAAGAGAAACCCTTGAAAGAATTTCACACTGTGAATCTAAAAGTTCCTTGTAGTTATCTTCAAGTGAGCTAGTTCTCAAACGTTATTCTCCGTAGTCTTCGTGAAAGCTCAGACTCTGCTTGGAATATGATTTCTAGGTTCTAGCAAAGTGTGGATCCTGGTCCCAAGACCTACCCATGAGAATAAAATCAAATCAAAATTCATCTATATTTTAAGTCTCCACCATGTGCAAGACACAACTTTAGATGCCAAAAATAATAAGTAAATTTAGATCTGACACTCTTTTCTTTTCTTTTTTTTAAAGATTTTATTTATTTATTTGAGAGACAGACAGTGAGAGAGAGCATGAGAGGGGAGAAGGTCAGAGGGAGAAGCAGACTCCCTGTGAAGCTGGGAGCCTGATGTGGGACTCAATCCTGGGACTCCGGGATCGTGACCTGAGCCCAAGGCAGTTGCTTAACCAACCGAGCCACCCAGACGCCCAGACCTGACACTCTTAATCTTAAAGGATACCTTTCTATGCATTATTATTTATGGATACATTGCTTGTGTTATGTATTTGAAAATCCCTATCTGTTATTATCTTAAAATTTTTGAATGCTTATAAAAGTTCTTCCAATGGAAGTATAAAGCAGAAGGAGGGAAAGATCAGATCTTTTCCCTGACACAGGAATGTCATTTGTTAAATGGCAGTCCTGTGACATTTCAAGTAACTCTTTTACAGATTATTTTCCCCTTTTTGTAGCATGAATTTTCTAAACCTATCATAAAATTTTAAATATTTATTGATTCACACACTTAGAAATTTTTTTTTTACAAAAGATGATTATATTAACCCTGAGAACCTAGATGTGGTCAGTCTTTCTTGTCATCACTGTCTTCGTCACCATCATCATCATCATTATCTGACACCATAAGTCTATAAAGATTCTAGTTTTCCGTCCATGGTTCCTTTTTTTTTTTTTTCCAGAGAGAGAGTACAAGCAAGGGGTGTTGGGGGGGGGGAGGGAGAGAGAGAATCTTAAGCAGACTCTGTGCTGAACATGGAGTCCAACACGGGGCTCAATCCCAGACCCTGTGATCATGACCCAAGCCAAAATCAAGAGTCAATGCTCAACCAACTGAGCTACCCAGCTGCTCATTCGTCCATGGCTCTTAAAAACCATGTCTAGTTCCTTTCCGACCAGGACCTAGCAGAATGGCTCCCACAAAGAAGAGTGGCAAGAAGAAGAAAGGTAGTTCTGCCATCAAGGAGGTAGTGGCCAGAGAATACACCATCCACAGTCACAAGTGCATCTATGAGTGGGTTTCAGAAGGGTGCCCCTTGGGCACTCAGAAAAATTTGGAAATTTGCCATGAAGGATATGGGAATATTGACACCAAGCTCAACAAAGCTGTCTGGGCCAAAGGAATAAGGAATGTTCCATACTGTATATCTGTGTGCGGTTGTCCAGAAAACATAATGAGGATGAAGATTCACCAAACAAGCTCTGTACGTTGGTTATTTATGTACCTCTTACCACTTTCAAAAATCTACAGTTAATGTGGATGAGAACTTATTGCTGATTATCAAATAAAGGTATAAAACCAAGAAAAAAAAGCCATGTCTATTAGGAATTTTGGTAAATTCATTATGTTTTTCCATTGACTCAAATTATTTCACAGGTAATTTTAATGTATGCTAGAGCTTCATTGTCAATGGCCACTTATTATACTTTGCTTCATCACAAGTCCAGTTCCCCTGCTGTCAAATTTGGTTTACTAGTTTGTGAACTGTGATCAAAGATTTGGATTTCCAAAGATAATAAATGAGAAATAAGATTAAAGGATAAGAATAAAGATAAATATAATTTAATAGGAGGAAATTTGGATTTCTTCAAATTATAATTGACATTATCAGAAAATACCAAAAATTCACATTAACTCAATGGAGAACTTAAAGTGTTGTGGAAGATCTTTCCTAAAAGAATATATCACACGAGGGGTGTCTGGCTGCCTCAGTTGGTAGAGCATGCAACTCTTGATCTCAGGGTTGTGAGTTCAAGCCTCACAGTGGGTGTAGAGATTACTTAAAAATAAATAAATGAAATAAAATAAAAAAGAATATATCACATGAAATATGCTGCATATTCGAAACATTCACATCTATGCAATGGAATACAAAGTAGGTGCATATGATTGAGGTAGATCTGTATACACTGGTATGAGTGAAAAGACAGAGCTGACATGTTAATTGAAAAAAGTGAACAAAAACATTGCATGCCATACATTTGTGTAAGAAAAGAAAAGGAAAAGGAAATGTATGTATGTCCCTTGATTATTTGTATAATACTCTGCAAGATTAAAAAATGCTGTCAAATGTTTACCTTTGAGAAGAGAGAGGGTTGTGAATGAATACAGGGAGAGAGACTTGTTGTACATCTTTCTTTGTGTTTGTCTTTTTTTAAACGTGCATATGTTCCTTCTACAATTAAAAAAACACATGAAATGTTTTGATCTAATGAAGAAGATCTTTGAAGAAGAAGTCCGGGAAGAGGCAATTTCCCAGGCTCTTCCTTGTCCTTCCTTCTCTGCACATGGAGCTTATATTAAGGGTTGCTCCCTGAACCTGGAATGCCAACAATTCACCTCTTCTTGCCAAAAGTAATAAATCCTAGTGAGAAACTGTGTTTGAAAAATATAAAGATAAAGAAACTGAGTGAGAACTGGAAGATGGCAAAAAGCAGTAGGAGGAGAAGAGGAAAAGATCAAATGGAAAGGTGGGATCGGGTGGCATTTATCCAAGTCCTGAGGGAAACGAGATGGAAGGACCCTCTGCCTCCTTCAGAGAAGGTTTCAACTGTGCTCTGTAGGGTCTTCTATGTACCCATTATTGGCATAGAAACAAGGCAGAGAGGAAAGGCAGGTGGAGAAAAATGGAGATGGGTGAGTGGTCAGATTGTGGAGCTTTTGAAGAAGGACAGCAGAAAGTTCAGCTTACAGCAGTTTAGAAACCACCATCACCTCTTTTCAATGTTGATCCAGACAAGTTTTTCCTGAGTTTCCAGAAGTTACCTGTTTTGGTCTAGCTTCATTAAAAACCATGTATGTATGGGGGAAATCCAAAAAACCAATGTGTTTAATGAGTTTAGATATTGTTTAATTGTATTACAGGACGCCTGTGTGGCTCAGTCAGTTAAGTGTCTGCCTTCGACTCAGGTCATGATCCCAGGGTTCTGAGATTGAGTCCCACCTCAGGCTCCTTGTTGGAGCAGGGAGGGAGGAGGGAGCCTGCTTCTCTCTCTGCCTGCCACTCCCCCTGCTTGTGTGCTCTCTCTCTCTCTCTGACAAATAAATAAAATCTTAAAAAAAAATTAAAAATGTTTAGATATTGTTTAATGTTGGCTGAGAACTGTTCCTGACTGAATAACAGAGTGTTAGGGTAGGGGAAGTGACTCCCAGTAAACAGAATTCCAATCTATCCCAGGGTCCCTTTCCTGGGGGACTATTATCAAGTTGCAAGAACAGTAAGAAAAGAAAGGAAATACCTTTAAAGTGCTATTATTTTCTTCCCATAGGAGAAGGGAGTTGGGGCAGATATTAGGAAGTGCTTTGGGAGTTCATTGCTGAATTGAAATGGCTTCTCATCTGTACATACTGACATGTAATCTTCAGGGCAACCAGAACACCAGGCTGGAGGGATACGGCTGTCTTTCACTTGGAGTCTTGGCCTTCTTAGGAACCCCACACCCTCCTAGCTCCAGCTCTGGGGGCTCAATACTCTGCTCCTTTAAGAAGTAACTCTCCCCTCTTTAGGGATTGCTTTTCAATGATGAATATATAGATCATCATCTCTGTGTCTACATTCCTCTCCTAGGTAACATTTGCATCTGGGCAAGGTTTGGATAATTCCATAACACCCTGTCTCCAGGGCATTTTCTGTTCCTTCTTCCTGCTCACTACAGACAGTGCTGTGGTCAGACTATGTCCTCCCCAAATTCATATGTTGAAGCTCTAACCCCCCAAAGCTATGGTATAATAAATGGGGCCATTCTGAGGTGCTGACGTCTTGAAGGCGGAGTCCTCATTAGTGGGATTAGTGCTCTTACAAAAGAGGCCCTAGTGAGATCCCTTGCTCCTGGAATGGGCCAGGAGGTGTCCTCCCAGTAGCCATTAAATGCTCCAGCGCTGTCTGGTGGTCCACCTTACTGCAAGGGGACAAGGACATGTAATCTTCCCATTTGCCAGAAGGAAAGGAATGATCATTAGTTCTACTATAGGCTACTCTTTTGTTTCACTCTTCTTCCCACTCCAGAAGTCACTAGCCTTCTTTCCAAAAGAAAAAACCCAGAAGTCCAAACATGGAGCTCACAGTCCAGAGTCTGGGTAGTATGTGGCAGTCTCTACATCAGGTCTTCATGTGGTCCATCCTGAGCTACAGAACCACGAACTAACAGTAATAGATTAATCTGTCCCCCACAGGCAATGCACAGTGGAGGAACAGGGCCAGGACAACCACAGGGAACACTCCATTCTGAAAAGGAAAAATGGAAGCCAGCAGCAGGCACTGATTGACCTGTTATGTTTCTGAAGTTATTCCTGGGCAAACACCAGAAAGGCCTCTCACCTAGGCAAGATGGTTGAAAAATGTTCATTGAATCTCTTGACTCCACCCTTTGGAGGGTCTTCTTCTGTTATCACCCCTGGCCACATAGTCAATGAGTATATGCCCTTAGTCCATGTGCTACTTGTACAATGTTGGAAGGTCACAAGTCCAGGTGGTTTATGATGACATTGACAACAAATCTCTCCCAAAATTATTTAGTAAGCTTCTTGTCTCTTATTTCAGTAAGCTGTATTTACCAATACTGTTACAGTTTTTTTAAAAACATGGTTCTCAGATCTACTATGTTCTTTTGCTTTCTTGCCCCATTCTCTCTCTCTCCCCTCTAATTTGTATGTATCTTTCTTTCTTGCCAGTACAGGTACCCTGAGTAAACATGAGACTATAGTTTTCTGTGGGAAAGCTATACCTTTATTTTAATCTTTCTGAGGCTTTTTACCAGTTGCATACCTTAATTTTATCTTTCCCCCAAAGTTCCTGAACTTATTGAGTGGTCTTACCAACAGGTGTAGAAACCATACATTTAATTTGGCCTTTCCACTGGTTTACTTTAATGGACACTGTCTTTCAAGGCTTCCCCAAATTCTCTCTTAAGAGTTTGGAGTCTAAAACCTGTCAGGTGTTCCAATTTTGCAAGTCCTCATTTTCCTGAAATATCTCTATTCCTTTTCATTTCTGCATACAAATCAACCAATTCCTTTTTGAGCTTATAAAGTCTTGCCAAAACATAGCCAGTGGCAACCAGCAGACACTAGAAACATTGTTTTCTAATTTTTTTCCTCCTAGGGCCACATTTGCTTTAGCTACATAATCTTTCCAAATTAATGCAGGAGTTAGTTTTATTAGCAGCCAAATAAGAACTGTGGTCTCTTTAATCCTCCATTATCAGTTTCCCTGCTGCTCACCACGAGACTGCTAAACTAATGTCACATATTTCAGGAAAGGACGTGAAACTTCCTTAAGAAACCTAACAATAAAACAGAGAAAAAAGTTATTTCCTCTTGGTTGTTGTCTATAGCTAAAGTAAAAAAAAAATTAAAAAATCCCTCCCTTAATTCATTCCCTTTTGTATGGGAATGGGGAGATAGTGGAGAAATGGGGCAGACGGTGGGAAAGGTGCGAGACAATTTTTATCACTGCAGTCTCCTGCATCAAATACCAGTATTTGGTCCGAACTAGTCACAAGCCTCTACCAAACTGCAAGGCAAGGGGGCAATATGGTCCTCTTCTATGCATTAAAGGCAAATCTAACTGGACAAGGGTGAGCATGTGAAGTCTACCATGTTGTATGATCAGTTTTTCTAAATTCCCCCATCCATCCTTTTATCTTTTGTAGCCTCCTATTTGTCTTCTTATTACATATGACAGTTTCATAATCTTTTATTTGCTACTTATTATTTTTTCATCTCCCCAGCTAGATGATATGTTTCATGAAGGCAAGCATCATGCTTGATTCAATCCCTTTGAGTTATACAGGTCTTAGCCTAGTGCCCAGGACATTATAGGTATTCAATAAATATCTGTGGGTGTAATGAGTGAATCAATCAATGAATGGAGGAATGAATGAATGAGAATCAGACTTGGATTTTCTCTTCTCCTACTGCAGAGTCAGCATCGTGTCTTTGCTCAGTTCAGAACTTGAACCCTTCTACAGAGATCCTGCTTGGCCGAGCATCTTGGATTGACAACCTTGTGACCAACAGAAGGTAAATCTACCCGGAAAGAACAGGACAACACCACGGAGAAGAAAGGGCCATGGGACAGGTTCCAGGTACAGATGAAGGGCCATCTGAACAACCACTCCCACTCACTTGTGTCAGAGTGACCAAGCCACAGAGGGGGGCGGCGGAACTGCAGGTGCTGACAGAGACTCACCCACAACTTCCTCCTTCTTGCCCAGCTCAGCTTGTTTACTCGGCAGAGCTGCCTGGAATAGAGAGAGCACTCACCTTCCCCACCACCAGCCCCATTCCGCCGCCATCTTCCCTACCATACTTAACTGAATTTCTCAGGAGAGGTGTTTTTCTTTTTACTTTAGCTGTAGACAGCAACCAAAGGTAAATAACTATTTTCTATATTTTATTATTAGATGCCTTAAAAAGCTTTCACTGCCTTTCTTGGAAACAATGAGCCAAGTAGCAATAGGTTTTGTTGACATCTAATCTCCAGCGTAGCTATTACGACTCGACTCCGGCACCGTACCTGACCCGCCCCCCGGCCCCCCAGCCAGGCACCTGACGTACCTTACCCAGTTAACTTAAGTTTGGCTATTAATGACACTCTTCTGGTTCTTCTCCTAACTTGTTCAGCTAAGTGTCCTTGCCAGGCTCCTCCTCACAACCACTGATAGTGGTACTCATGAAAATTCAATCCTTTCCACATACACTACCTGAATAATCTCCTCTTGGAACCACCACTAGCTAGATGTGTGACCTTGGGCAAGCTTTCGACTTCTCTGTCCCTCGGTTCTTTCATCTGTAAAATGAAAATAACAGTATTCTGTGACTCCTTGGGTTGTTGTGAAGATTAAATGAGTTGATACATTTAACATTCTTTTTTTATTTTATTAAGTTTTTTTAAATTTCAGTAGAGTTGGCATACAGTGTTCTATTAGTTTCAGGCGTACAATATAGTGATTCAATAATTCTATATATTGCTCAGTGCTCATCAGTGCGCTCTTAATTCCCATCAGTTCCTTCCCCCATCCACCCCCACCTCCCCTCGGTTCAGCCTCAGTTTGTTCTCTGTAGTTAAGAGTTTGTTTCTTGGTTTATCTTTTTCCTTTGTACATTTGTTTTGCTTCTTAAATTTCACATATGAATGAGATCATACGGTATTCATCTTTCTCTGACTTATAATGGCAAGATTTCCTTCTTTTTATGACTGGGTAATATTCCATCATGTGTATATACCACCTCTTCTTTATCCGTTCGTCCATCAGTGGATACTTGGGCTGCTTCCATAGTTTGGCTATTGTAGATAATGGTTCAGTAAACACAGGGGTGCATGTATCCTTTCAAATTAGTGTTTGAATATTTTTTGGGTAAATACTTTGTTGATTGTGCTGCCATAAACATTGAGGTGCAGGTGCCCCTTCAAATCAGCACTTTTTTTAATCCTTTGGGTAAATACCCAGTAGTGCACTTGCTGGGTCCTAGGTAGGGTAGTTCTATTTTTAGCTTTTTGGGGAACCTCCATACTGTTTTCCACAGTGGCTGCACCAGCTTGCATTCCCACCAGCAGTGCACGCGGGTTCTTTTTCTCCATATCCTCCCCAACACTTGTGTTTCTTGAGATACATGTAACATTCTTAGATTAGTGCCTGTCAGAAAGTACCATCAATGACTGTTTTTTCTTTTCTCGTGTCTTTGACAACCAACTCTATGTTACCATTTCCACACCTTCCCCTCCAGTCCCTCCCCTCCTAAGTTCTCAATAGGCCTTTCTGATTGCCTCACAGACATTTCTGCTTATATGTCCAGCAGTCACCTCAAACCCAAAATAGAACTCGTTTTCCTCCCTAAAAGTTACTTCTCCTCCAGAATTTTTCTGTCACTTAAGGATATCAGTCTTTTAAGCTGGAAAACTCAGGGTCACCTGTGGGTGCCACTCCATTTTCTACGCAGCTCCATGCTGCCTCAGGGTCATCCCTCCAATCGGACCTCTTCTCCACCCTCACTGAAAGTGGACCAGACCATTATTGCCTCACTCCCCTCTGGTGGATGCCACACAGTCCTATCAGAGTTAACTTCCTAGAAGAAATCAAAATAGGCTGGAGAAACTGTTCTGCACATGTTAGTAGGATACAAAGTACAAAAGCTCATAGCAACAGTGTTTGTGTTGGCCAAGAACTCGTTTAAAAAAGTCAACAAATATCTGACAGCAAAATACAAGAGAAGTTGCGAAGTATTCAGACAGGAGAATGCTGTTCAGCAGTTTACGTAAATAAATGGCTGCAACAGCAACAACCAACAAGGACGAATATTACAAACATTATGTGGAGCAGTAAAAATCAAACACGAGGAAAATTTTAAGTATGATTCCATTTATAAAAACTTCACAAGCAGTTAAAAGGAAATGTTATTTTCTGAGGAAGTATATACAAGTAATGAAATAGTAGAGAGAAATAAAGTAGTGATGAAGAGCCTCAAAGACAGTGGTTATTGTCTTTGGGGGTTGAATGGGATTACAATCGGGGTAGAAGGAAGGGGTGGGTGTTCACAGTGTTCTAATTGTATACCAGGGTGTGGGGTACAGAAGTGTTTGCTTTATAACTATGCTTTATACCGTGTGTTTGTTTTAGTAGTTTTCTGACCGTGGGTTATATTTCTCAACTTATAAGGCAGAAAAGAAAGAAATCCAATTACATTATTTTCCAGTTGAAAACTCCCAACACTGGGCGCCTGGGTGGCTCAGTGGGTTAAAGCCGCTGCCTTCAGCTCAGGTCATGATCTCAGGGTCCTGGGATCGAGCCCCACATAGGGCTCTCTGCTCAGCAGGGAGCCTGCTTCCTCCTCTCTCTCTGCCTGCCTCTCTGCCTACTTGTGATCTCCCTCTCTCTGTCAAATAAATAAATAAAATCTTAAAAAAGAAAAGAAGAGAAAACTCCCAGTACTCCCATTGTCAAGAAGACAAATTCCATATTCCCTGTGCTGTCATAGAAACTTTTCCCAGACCTGCTCCAGACACCTCTGTCCACTCCATCCCATGTACCCCTGTTTCCAACAGCACTGACCCCCTACATTACCCATACTTATGGATTTTTTTTAAGATTTTATTTATTTATTTGACAGAGAGAGATTCCAAGTAGGCAGAGAGGCAGGCAGAGAGAGAGGAGGAAGCAGGCTCCCTGCTGGGCAGAGAGCCCGATGTGGGGCTCGATCCAAGGACCCTGAGATCATGACCTGAGCCGAAGGCAGAGGCTTAACCCACTGAGCCACCCAGGTGCCCTCACCCACACTTATGTATCAGAGTGCTCTTCAGTTGTGTGCCTTTTCACTTGCTCCTATTGCTGCTTTGAACAACGTTTCTCTGTTCTTCACCCGTCAAACTACTCTCTTCCTTTAATTCTTTGTCCAATGACATCTCTTCACTGAAGCCATCCTCACAACCACCAAACGGAGTTAGTGGTTCTGTTTCCTTGCTCCTACACTATTAAAAAAGATAATAACTCTGCAATAGTTCTTAAGGTGCCTATTGCAACATTTCTTTCTGGAATTCTGTCTGTCCTACTAATCAGGGAGCTCCCAGAAGGCCAGGACCTCTTCATAGTCATCACGGCATCACTCAGTAAAGTCAGTCATTCCCGGTCCACAGCTCTTCTCACTCCTGAAGTAGCCCTCACCATATTGCATATTAGCTTTCTCAACTTACACAGCTGTCTCAATGGAAGTCATACAATTTTTGTGAGAATTAAAAGTGAGGTAGTGTAAAGAACCCAGCACAGTTTCACAGTTATATTTTGTGAAAGATTTTTTAGCAGTAGTGACTCATAAATGTGCTAGAGGGCGCTAATTCACTGCCATAATAGGCTATTGTGTTCTACGGGGTCTTAACCCTTGATTCTATCAACAAAGAGAGAACCAAAGAAAGTTTAGTAAATAAATTATCACCCATCTTTATTCAATGAAATAAATGAATATAGTTCAGGAATTTAAGTCTGCAACTTACTTGAAATTATTTGGGGGAAGAACAATCCAACAGCTGGACTGATGACATCATAAACTTGTTTTCATCCCTGTTTGTTTATTCCCCAACCCAGGGTTGATCCAGGTTGCAATGGAAATGTCAAAGCAGGCAACTTGATTTTGGTGAGGACTTCATCTACACTACAGAGAAGAAATGTCAAACAATGTGTTTCCTCAACTGTGAAATGAGAGGACTGGGCTAGATCATCTTCGGGGTCCCTTTCAACTCTATCATTCTCAATATACAATTCCAGTTCTAGAAGGAAACAGGCATAATCTCCAAAAATATAAACATTCAACCAAAAAGTGACAAAGTTTAATCAAAAGTGAAAAACAAATCATTGTTTAAATCTTCCAAACTGCAAGACAAAACAAAACAAAACAATAGTTCCATTGTTCCTTCCATAGAAGGTTGGGATTTAAAAAGCAGTTGAGTGACAAGTGATTGGCTGTCTGAAAGATGCTTTGATGGGGAAATATTTTCTAGCTTCTTTTATATCTCCACACCCAGGAATAATTATTTCAGATGAACCTTTGTCTTCTTTAGGAGAGGTGATAAAGTAGGCTTATTTTATGTAAGGTAATAATCAGCCAATTGAAAGCATTATGTGACTTCATTCATTTCAACCACCTTAAAAACCACATTTATTCATAAGAGCAAAGTCCAGATAATAACACTGAGTTAAGAGATGAATATGAAGAAATTAGCAAATATTTGCTTTTCTGTTTATGAAGCATTTCTACTTCATACGAATCAAAGTGACTCACAGTTTAGGTATGAGACCAGAGACAAAATGCAAAAGTCTGATTTTGCACTGATGGCATATCTTATGCTCTCTGTAAGCAGTGCTGCAGGATCATAAACTGTGAGAAGTAGTTGTAATTTCTAAAATATGGGGATGTCTTTCAGAGGAGGGGAGGCAGGCTGGGACCCAAGCAGGTAACACAGTAAAAATACAGCTTCAGTGGCTGACATGATACATGTTCAGAAGAGCATTTGCTACAGTGGGAAAAACATGGGTAAAAGGGAGCTGTGGCAGAAGATGGGAAAGAGCCCAAGACTGAGCCAGACGCCAAGAAGAGTAAGGCGGGAGCAAAGCAAAATGAAAAAGAGGCAGCAGGAGAGGCACCAGTTCTGTCTGAGAACTCCCCCACCCCCAGATCAGAAAACCCCACCCAGTGGTAAACTAGCCACACTCCAGAGCTGCTCCTGCAATGTGAATGGGCTTCGAGCCTGGATTAAGAAGAAGGGTTTGGGGGCACTGGGTGGCTCAGTTGTTAAGCGTCTGCCTTCAGCTCAGGTCATGATTCTGGGGTTCTGGGATCGAGCCCCGCATCGGGCTCCCTGCTTGGCAGGAAGCCTGCTTCTCCTTCTGCCACTCCCCCTGCTTGTGTTCCCTCTCTCGCTGTGTCTGTCTGTTAAATAAATAAATAAAATCTTAAAAAAAAAAAAAAGAAGGGGAAGGAGGAGGAGGAGGAGAAGAAGAAGGAGGAGGAGAAGAAGAAGGAGAAGAAGAAGAAGGGTTTAGATTGGGTAGAGGAAGAAGCCCCAGATAGCCCCAGCCTCAGAGAGACTGAATGCTCAGAGAATAAACTATCAGCTGAACCTCATGAGCTGCCTGAACTATCCCACCAGTACTGGTGAGCACCTTTAGACGAGGAAGGGTACAGGGTGTGGGCCTGCTCCCCCACCAGTGTCCACTCAAAGTCTCCCACGGCACTGGGAATGAGGTACATAATCAGGAAAGCTGAGTGACTGTGGCTGAGTTTAACACATGTGTTCTGGGGACGGCTCATGTACACAAAGCAGGTGGAGGTCTGGTGCGCCTGGAGTCCAGTGGCGCTGGGATGCAGCCTTTTGCAAGTTCCTGAAGTCTTGGCTTCCCAAAAGCTCCCTGTGCTACGTGGGGACCTCAATGAGGCTCATGAAGAAATCCACCTTCTCTACCCAAGAAGGCTGGCTTCACTCCATAACAGCATCAAGGCTTTGGGGAATTGATAAGGCTGTGCCACTGCGGACGGTTTGGGGCACCCCTACTGCAACATGACCTCTGCCAATACCTTTTGGGCCCACGTGATGAATGCTCAATCCAAAAATGTTGGTTGGCCCTGAGATTACTCTCTCTTACCTTGCACTGTGTGACAGCAAGATCTATTCCAAGGTCCTAGCCAGTGATCCCTGTCCCATCACCCTAAACCTAGCACTGTGACACCTCCCCTAAATTACTTTAAGCCTGGGAAATAAGCCCCCTAAGTTAGCTTTAAAACATACCCTCCCCTCCACCGCCAAACTTCTTTAAAAACTGCTCTTTGGAGAAATCTGCACTGTATTTCCTTTCTAAAAATGTGAATTCTTCAATCAGGCTTCTAGTGACACTTAGGTTTCCTTTTAAACCCAAAATTTTCTCTCTCTCTCTCTCTCTCTCTCTCTCTCTCTCTCTCTCTCTCTCTCTCTCTTTTTGTGCATTTCTTTAAAACTTCCTTTGAACTGTCCACAGGAAAATAAAGGCCCAGCATTAAAAAAAACAAATAAAATAAAATATGGGGATGTCTTTTAGTCTTAATCTGATTTTTTAAAGTCTACTTTGACAAAAAAATTTCTTGCTTGCTCTTTTCAGCATCACGAGATTAAAGGTAAAAATTGCAGTGAGACTTTAGTTTCGACATGACAGTGCTCATCACTGAATAGTTTAAATTATTATAATGTGGCATTTTGAACATTTCAAATAATTAAAAGCAAATATTAAATCGTTGTATTTTGAGCTTCATGACATAGCTTACAATTGCTGGGCGTCTCTAGTCCCATTTCTTAACCTCTCTGAGCCTAACTTCCTAATTTCTAAGACGGGGCTGTAGCTTGTATCTTCCTTACATCCTTACTGACTTGGTGGGCCGATGTGTGCAAAATTCTTGCTCTAGGGGCCTCAGTAAGATGGCTGTCATTATCATTGCTAGCCAGTATGCTTTAACATCATGGCCTAAACATGGACAGGGCCGTGTTTTCATGAATTATTGCACATTTTATAAAATAAGCCTCGTACGTGGGCTCTTTACATCCTATTTTAAAAACACAACTCAGTTTGCAGAATTATTAAATACTCTTTCATTCCCTATTTCTTCCCCTGGTATCCAAATTATTTTTTTAAATCAAAAATGACCTCGCCTAAGCAGTGAATTCACAGAGGTCCTCTCATCATCTGTAAAACTTCTAAAACACCCCCGGAGCAACACAGAGACGCTATTGAGAAGTAGAGAAAACGTGTAGTAACTTATAGGAGCGACTCCTCTCGCCAGTCTTTCCCGGGAAGGCAGCTGCACGCGCAGCCGACACGGCGCGCGCGGAGGTGTGGCTGCAAAGCCCGCGGACTGTCCAGCGTCCCCGGCCACGCTGCCCGCCCACAGGCCCCGCACCCGCGCCACACTGTCCCCTGCTCATCAGGAAGTCGGTGGCGCCTGGCCTGCTGGAATTGCACAACGCCCCGAACCCCAAAGGCGTTCTCATGGGCAAGTCCCTTCCTGGAGCTTCGCAGCAGTCTGTTGATGACTGGTGGTTTACAACCTCCTACACAAATGGTGTGTTATCTTAAGTCGCGCTGTGGCATCTGGGCTTTCTAGCCCACTCGGGACCACCACGTGTGTAAGAGCCACATCGCAGCTGCCCGTGGCCCTTGTTAGCATCTGTCTCTCTCAGGCGCCCTGTCCTGGAGGTTGAATTTTCCAGCTGCCACGCAGCCCACAGATGGCAATGCTGAAACAGCTCTAGGATCTAGCTGGAGCATCTCTGGGCCAAAGTTCACGGCTACGGCTACGTGGGAGGTTCGTGACTTAGCTCACCGCACTGGCTGGAGCTCTGTGTGTTAAGGTCTTCTGAGACCCGGTTGTCTGGGCTCCATTCATGCATTTAGTCAGTTCCTCAAGTGTTGTTGTTGTTGTTGTTGTTTTAATACAGATTTTGTTTATTTATTTGTCCAATAGAGAGAAGGAGAGAGGAGAAGCAGGCTCTCCTCCGAGCAGGAAGGCTGATGTGGGACTCCATCCCAGAACTCTGGGATCAAGACCTGAGCCAAAGGCAGACGCTTAACTGACTGAGCCACCCAGGCACCCCTCCTCAAGTGTTTTTTGAATACAGTGCATGTGCCAGGCACTGTGCAAGAATCATGTACATACAATGAGCAGGAGACCCAACCCCAGCCCTCAAGGAGTGTAGCCTACTGGGGAAGCAGAGTAGTGATGTTTGTGTTCTCTTTATGTCTTCTAAGTGTGAGCTACCCAAGGGCAGCATTCAATAACAGTAATGTTTTGAGTTGTTATTGCAAGTTATATTTCAACGTTGATGAAAAGTTCTGTGAATTCATCTTTCCAAATAATCATGTTGTCCTTTCTTCAGTCCTTTTGTATCAGGAATAGAGCTTTAAATATGTACAGTGCTCCAAGGAGTCTCCTCAGAACTCTAATAAATGGCACGGATCCATCTTTCTGTCATTAAAACAAATTCCTTAGAGAGTGGGGCAAAGGAGCTAAGAAATCAAGATTATCTGCATAGAAAGGGAATAAATTTATTTTACTGGCTGTCTCTTGTCCTGGACAAAATTAAAAAGTGATAAACAACACGTGCCGAAAAGTGAAGAGCAGAGAAGACTGACAAGATGCTCCCTTCACAGAGAAAGGTAGTTCCTGTTATTATACTTTCTTTGAAAGAAAATGAAGGTGCCTAAACCACTGGGAACGTTTTTTGTTCAGAAAATAATTCCTAAATACATACTAAAATCACTTCTCATTATTCAATTTGGAAAGCGCGAGCTAACTAAAATGTTTTTAGAAGTTCTTACCTTAAGAAAATCCCCCTTAAACCAAAGCCTCAGAGGCCCATCCCAAATCATTAACATTTCCGTTGGGACCCGCCACTAAAATCCAATGATCCTTCCACGACAAAGATTGCCCTGTAACCTCTAGAGGGAGCAGGAGGAGCAAGCAGCATCTTTACTTTTCCCATTGAGAAGGTACTTCAACTGCCTGAGTTAATCAAAATGCCCATACCGTTGACACTATTTTTTAAAAATTAAATTAAAAAATTAAGAGGAAAAAAGGGCATCCTCTCTACTGTGTTATCTACCTTTTTAGTCTTATTTTCCACCGCCCTCCATTATCCACCCTCTACTCCAGCCACAGTAATCGATGTGGAGTCCCTGAAACAGGCGGGCTGAAAATAGGAATGGCAGGAAGACTTGGACAATTTCCAAAGTTTATTAAGGGACAGGGTGCCTGGGTGGCTCAGTGGGTTAATGCCCCTGCCTTCGGCTCAGCTCATGATCTCAGAGTCCTGGGATCGAGGCCCGCATCGGGCTCCCTGCTCGGCAGGGAGCCTGTTTCCTCCTCTCTCTCTGCCTACTTGTGATCTCTCTCTCTGTCAAATAAATAAATAAAATCTTTAAAAAAATTTTAAATTTTAAAGAAAGTGTATTAAGGGACAGTCAGGGGGATTGGGGCAGAGGCCTGGCAGGCACCTGTGCTCTTCTACAGTAAACGCGATTCAGAGACACATACATCCTGAGGGCACCTAGGATTCATCATCTTCTGACTTACGTACATCCACAAAATATACATCCCTTTGGTCACATGTTTTGCCTGTGAGCTGGGCCTTATATATTCCCTCTCTAGACTTAGTTTTGGAGCAGATTATCTCCCACCTATGGAAGGAAACAGACTATGGAAATAGCTTCCTATCTCTTCCCCATGGGATCCATCCTCTATGTCGAAGCTAAAGTTGTCTTTCTAAAATGCAAATCTGATTATTTCAGTGGCTCTGCACGGCCTGCAGTGATTTCCCACCAGAGGGGAACCTCCCCCGGAGTGATTATAAGGGAAATGGGAGCATATCAACGCCACCTCAAGGATTTTTCAAAACCACAGCCACCCCCGCACACAGAGGTGTATGACATCATCACCTCCCCTCTTTCAAGTCCTTTCAGCCACCCTGTCCGCATATCCCACCTGGTGAAAATCATGGCCATGTTGGCTCAGAGATGAGCATTGTGTGTCTCCCTCATTTACGCTGAGGCATGAAAAAGCCTGAGAAAAGCCTCACTGCAGAATAAAGTCCAAATTCCTTCACATGCCATATAAAGTCTCCTTTAATATTCTCCTGGCTTTCCATTCCAGTCTCATCTTCAACCACTCCCCATTTCATGCCCAATGAGCCAACCACACCAATCTGGGTAAATCCTTGAACAAGACTTGGTTTTTCATATTCTGTTTCTTTCTGCTGTTCCGTTTACCCAGAATGCATTTTTCCCCTTAAAGAGCTAGTGATTGTCCATTTAACTAACCTTTGAGAAGCCACCAACAACTCTATCTTCAGCCATAGCCCGTTCCTGGATCCTAGGATCAGGCGTTTAGAAAATAAACTCCTGGACTCACCTCCCCCTAGTTATTCCGCCGAAAGCTGGCCACATCTCAGTTGCCTGCACCTCCATTCTTCTGGCTGACTTCTCACCTCAAAATTAAAGTCTTTGCTACAACCTATGAGGGCATGTATGATCAGATCTCGCTTCCCCTCTCCCACTCTGCTCCAGCCACACTGGCCTCCTATTCCCGAAACACGCCAAACACATACTGAAAAAAGATGGATGAATGGTAATGTAACTAAAGAGGAGGCTGAAATCCAAGCCAGCAAGAGAGTAGGGTTGTCATCAACAGAAGCAAGCCTGTTAGCTCTGCGGAATTGCAACCAGGCTCAGGAATTGGCAGCAGGTACCTGTGACGGGGAATGCAGCTGCAAGTGGAAAGTGGGACCATGGCAGGCAGAGGTACTTGGACTCCAGCCGAAGATGAGGTTTTGACTCCCTGCAGAGACTGAGAAGAGGGATTTTGGATTAAAGACATAGCACAGCTGAGAGTGGAGACGCTGTACTTAGAGGATAAGGGAGACCTCTAGCTCCCTTTCTCCATGACTTTGAGAACATGAGCTGTTAGGCCTTTTAAGTACCTCCCTCTGCAGCCTCCCTCTACTGAAGTCACCAAGGAAGAGAATGAAGACTCTCTGGTTACAGTTGCTCTGTGCAGGAGAAGACTTGGTGATATTTAGGAAGTCGCGGAGCCACGCCTTCACAATTCTGAGGAAAAGTGATTTCCAACCTACGCTTGTTGGTTAGATCAAGTGAAGGAGAAAGCAGTTTTTTCAGCTATGCAAAGGGGCAAGATATTTACTGCTCATGCGTTCTTTCTCAGAAATCACAGGGAAGATATCCTTCACTGAAATGAGATAGCAATCAAGAAAAAGGAAGCATGGGGTTCAGGAAACAGATTTGGCCAGCAAAAGGCATAGAGAATCCACAGAATGATGGAGAAAGGATATCTGAAGACAACCAACATAGGAGGAGGGCTGATCCCAAGAACAAGAAGAACCACCTAATTAAATAGAGGTGATTGAATAGAGTGAGGAGATTACCACACATATTGGAAAAGTTTGGGGGAAAAATGAAATGGCTTGGCAACTAAGCAAATGAAAAAAGAAATAGTCTTTTTTTTTTTAAGATTTTATTTATTCATTTGACACAGAGAGAGAGATTACACGTAGGCAGAGAGGCAGGCAGAGAGAGAGGAGAGAGGAGGAAGCAGGCTCCCTGCTGAGCAGAGAGCCCAATGTGGGCCTCGATCCCAGGACCCTGGGATCATGACCTGAGCCGAAGGCAGCGGCTTTAACCCACTGAGCCACCCAGGCGCCCAAGAAATAGTCTTTAACTTTGGGGAAACCAAAGTTCTACACGAAAGGAAGTAAGACAGTACTCTACATGGCTAACCAGTGAGTCCTGTTGACCGTAGTTACAGCATGTAAATACTGAATACTGACGTAACCAAAACTATGGTAGCTGTGTTGGAAGGTTAGGGGTGAATGAAAGGTGTGAAGAGAGGGGAGATGGACAAGAGAGGTAAATCAATCCTCTTCTTCCCTGGTAGGAAGTTTTAGACTTTACCAGAAACAAGGACGTCATGGACACAACAGCTAAGGCAGTCAGTAATTGGTTGCTTTTGGAAAGCAGGAATCTAGAGTGAGAAAGGAGTGGGCAGGAAATGTTTAAAAATACAAGCCTGTTAGTACTGTTTTACTTTTTAAACCATGTATGTTTATAACTTAGGGAAAAAAATCCAAAACCACAAAAGAAACTCCCAAAACAAAGAGAGGGAAACTACACAGCTAAGAAGAACAAGAAAGTCCTAATGCAACTAGGGCCTTATTCTTCACATGGTGATACGTCTTGTTTAACAGAGCTTGAACCTATTAAAATAGAATGATCAAAATTAAATATTTTGACTATGTAGTGGATTGCATGATTTCTCAGTCATTTCCTGAGAAATGTCAGTAGCTGATTGGTGTTATAGCATAAAGCAGATATCTAGCTGAAACACTGCAGGAAAAGTATGTTATCTTTGCCAGTGAACTAAGTAAGCTGCAGAAACTGACCTCTTCTCAACGCGGACATAAAGACAGGAGAATCTAGCAGGACTTTGCCAACAGAAATGAAACAAGCACAGTAATAAGCAAGGACAGGAAGCGGGAGAGAGGAAAGTTCCCCCCTTGCTGGAGCCTGTTTCCCCCCTTGCAGTCCTTTTCTCCCCTTGCAATCAGATCATCTCAAGTTCCTTTTTTAGCACCAAAGTTCAAGTTAGACCTTCACACCTACCACCCTAACCCATCTTATTTCTTGAATTAATAATCTATGGCATAGGACACCTGGGTGGCTCAGTCGGTTGAGCATCTGCCTTTGGATCAGGTCATGATCCCAGAGTCCTGGGATCAAACCCCACAGCTGGCTCCCTGGTCAGCAGGGAGTCTGCTTCCCCCTCTCCCTCTACCCCTCCCCTACTCATGCTGTCTCTCTCTCTCTCTCTCTCTCAAATAAATAAAATCTTAAAAAAATATATATGGTATAGATGACTATTTGTCCTAGTGTTTCCAGAACAGTCTTGGTTTATATGTTTGTTCCTCTTCAACCCTTAAAAGTGCCTAGTTTAGATGATACATTATATGGCCCTTCTATCAATGATCATACCCATTTAAATCTTGTTTTATATTTCTAAAGAAAAACACAAATTGACTTTTTAACTTACATTTCACAACTTGCTTTCCCTGAAAAATTTGTGGGGAAATCTCGAACTCCTTTGTGGGTGGTTTGTGAACCATCAATGATTTTTTTTTTAAACGGAATAAATCATAATGTATATTTTTCTTTTAAAAAACGTTCAGTGGGTGTAACATTCTATTAAAACTATTAAACTTAGAATATTTGCTACTTCTTTAAAATCATAACATATTTGTGGAAGAATTAATATCCTATGTGATACAACAAATTTTAATTATTAAAACAGTCCCAGAATAAGGTCTCCCACCTGACTTTATCAACGGTCATAACACTGATCTCAAAAGAATGTTTACAGCAGATCATATATCTCATCCATCATCCATCATCCTGGCTGGTTGTAAGCTAATCAGTCACCAACCAGGGAATATGCCCCTTCCACTGCACAGACAAGCTCTGTATGCTATTAATTCCCCAATTTTTTCTTTTCTTTTTTTTTAATTTTTTTATCGTGTTATGTTAGTCACCATACAATGCATCATTACTTTTTGCTATAGTGTTCCAAGATTCATTATTTACATATAACACCCAGTGCTCCACACAATACGTGCCCTCCTTAATATCTACCACCAAATTTTCTTTAAGGCTAGGACTAAGAGTCCTGCCAATCCCCTGAACAACAGCTTACATATTATTCAGTGAACTTGAAACACTCCTTTCATAGTGAGCAGTGCTGAAACAGATTCCATAATTGATTACTCAGTTTACAAGGGAGATTGAACATTGCTGGGTTTTCTGGAAGATACAGAGTTCCTTAGTTTTATTCAAATATGCACTATCCCTGATATAAAACATATCTCATTTTAAAGAGCTGTGATTCCTTTCAGCATTATTATTATTATTATTATTATTATTATTTTTACTTAACCACCTAAGTCCCTGTCTGTGGAAATTTCTTTTTAAGTGAAATGTGAGGTCCAATTAGAAGGAAAAAATCCTATTTAATCAATTTTGTTTCAAAGATGCATGATTACCCTATTTTTAAAAATTGCTTAAAGAATGAACTAATGTGTTAGACTGGAGCACAGTATGATGACTAATTTACTGTCAGCCCTGACCTAACAAAAACAAAAGGAAAACAGGATTTGGCGCTCGCTTGCGCTTTTTATCCATATTAGAAAGTATGCCTTGAGTTTTTGGATCTGAGATCAGGTTCGCTTGGTAGCCTAAAAGAGCAATTTTCCCTTTTTTTAAAAAATTTGCTTTTGATCATTTCAGACAATTCACCCTTTGGAATGAGAAAGAGAAGAGAGGAATGTTGAATGAGGTTAAGTAAACTGAGAATCTGTCACATAAAGCAAGTTTAAGTCCCAGTAACAGCATCCAGGCAGGACAAACGGAAGCATTATTCTTTTGAAAACATTATTCTTTTAAACAGTGTGTAATGACATCCTCCCTAGGGATTTCCTCCATGAAAGAAGAAAAACTACTTCCTCAGAAGTTATCTTCTAGATGCCAAGTGTAATGAAGTAAAAACTCGTGTTTTCTTTATGGAAGAAGTTTCGGAATTAGAACTGCAAAAAGGTGTTCCTAAGGGTTTCTCCATATCCTGGTTCTCTGTTGCATACTGGTATTTCCATGAGCAAAAAGGACAAGGAAAAAGAAATGATTGCTATTATGACTTTAGACCTTCAAATCAGTGAATGTGTCCTTACTGTAAACTTTGAGCCAAGTATATTTTCCATTTTCACAGAAGAAATCTGCAAGACTCATCTATGTAGAATGTAAGATAATTACTCTTAAATTCCCTGTAAGTAGATCACTTTCTTATGCTCAAATCTAACCTGTGGGACATGTTCCCAGCGGTCTCTGCTCCTGCTACCACCGGAGAACTTGATTGACTACAACTATGGCGATTTTATGTTTTCAATTACTTAAATATCGGAAGTTGGCTTTTGTTTTCAATGTTTAAAATATGTCTAGGCCACAAAAAGGTAAATAAGTGGAGAAATTACCTTTCGATTCTAACACTATGTTATAAATTTAATTAACGCATGTCTAAATAAAGACTTCTCTTCAAAAATTTCAAAGTTGTTGCATACGTGTTTAATGTAACAGAACAAAGAAGGATGACACTATAGATATAAATCATAATTATGATGTTTATTTAGCAAAATAAACTTAAAGTTTTCTATTAAAAAACATAAGAATCATATCCAAATTTTAACTTCCCCATCTTCTTTGGTATTGAAATCAACCTTTTGGTATATAAAATATTTTATTTTGAAGTTGAGCCACTGGGTCTACAACAGTTTTCCTTATAAGGAAAAGAGAAAATTAAGTTACCTGTAATTTTCTTATTTATTGAACAACCAATGGATGCATTATGTGTGTGCAGAGACCAACACTGTCAAGGAAATATTCATCACTGATACATGTTTTTCTACTGAAAACATATTTAAAATTTCTAATAATCGTCTGCCATCATTTTATTGTGTTGTCTGAATAAGAATCCAATATGGAGATCCTGCTTTCATTTAACTAATCAACTGCTTTCCAAGGATGTTCACACCCCCATACCAGGACTTAATAATACTTATTTTTCAACAGGACTACACCATTAAAAATTTCTTTTCTGAATTTCTCAGACTCGTGTGCTTCAGTCTTTTCAATAAAATAGTATCTGGAAATTGCTAATAGCATTAAATTAATATTAATAAAGCCCAAATCTATCTAAATCTTTTTCTTAAAACCAGACTTGTTGTTTCTCCTAAGGGTAATATCGTAGGCACTGCTGAATCAGCCAAGCCCAATACTCCCAGAAACACCATGAGACAAGCAAGCCACTCTGATTCCTCTGATAAATCTTTGCCTTTCCAATTCTGATTTCTCCATATCCCTGCCCTCTCGTGTGAAAATACGTTCCCCTTAACTTGTTAAAAGGAATCGGAGGTACAAATGCCCAATAACAAACTGGGGGAAGTTTCGTTTTTGTTTTTTTTTTTTTTTGCATAGACTCTTGGGACCACAAAACGATCGAACAATGGCTAGCTTTAGTGCTAACACTGCGACTGGGAACAAGAAGAGTACAACCACAATAAAATACAGCTATCTATTAGGAGGACTGCATAAAGACATCTTTGGCCATGCAGGCTCTGGGCCCTCTGGAAATAAGTCAGTTGCATTGCCAACATGACAAAGAAGATAGCAATGTTCAGGATCAGGAACAGTCTGGTATAGGAAGAGGACAGTGACGGGGCCCTGCTGCGAGTCGTCGTCATCATCCGGGCCTGTCCAAACCGGCCCTTCAGGGAGCCGCCGTTTTTGTGTTTCTCATATGTCACATCTGCAAAATCTAAAAGGTCTTTCATTTCTTCATCTTCGTCGATGGGCAGTTCTTTCTGTGCCAGAATCTGAGCTTTCTGGCGAATCTTTTTTTCGTTGACTTCGATCTGTGCAAAAATATCGGGGACGGCGTCCACAAATTTATAGCGTTTGCCTACCCTGCGGTTCTTCTTGGACTTGCTTTGCTGCTGCTGCTGCTGCTGCGAGATGGCAAAAATCCTATCGATGGCCTCCTCCGTCTGCCGCTTGTCGGAGAACCTCAGCAGGCGCTCGGCGGTCTTCCGGAAGCTGGCGGTGTTCCGGACCCGGGACAGGATCTGCTTCTCCAGCAGCTGGAACACCGGCTTGAAACGCTGCAGGTTCTGGTCCACGAGGGCGGCGTAGTCCTTCACCTCCGGCACCGACGTGCTCCCGACGGCGGAGCTCCGGTCGAACAGGATTTTCTGCCGATCGGCAATGACCTGCGCGAAGGCGGACTGGCCCGTGTTCTCCGCCGTCCACAGGTAGGCGGCGTAGGCATGCTGGCTGGTGGCGACGAACACGTCCAGCTGCTGCGCGTCTCCGTGGAGGCTGAAGCTCTGCACGTCCACAGACGGCCCTATGAAGAGGTAAGCTGTCCTGGTGACGGGGCTCCGCAGGTGCACCGTGACGTTCACGTAGTTGGTCCCGTTGTAGGGGTAGCCCCGAGGGTACATCACGGAAGCCAAGGTTGCCTTCTCGCTGTAGCCGGTATCGTCCATCCAGTACATTTTGTAGAGCCCGTCCCGCTGCCGGATGAAAGCCCCGTGGACCCCATCCACCACTGTTTCCTCGAACGGAACGTCCACGTTGTGGAAGAAGCTCGCGGCAGTCTCCAACGGGCTCTGCTCTCCCAGGTGGATCTGGTCCACCACGAGCAGCAGCTGCGGATGCAGGAGGATCAGATTCCTCTGGACGTTCTTGAGGTTCAGCTGGGGGTTATAAGCGCCCACACCTTCCCCTCGGATGAAAACCACCCCGTTCTTCTCCACTGCTGCCACCACTCTCCCCTGACAGCTGGCTGCCAGGTCATGCTTATATTTAGACCATTTTGAAGAGCAGTCTTCCGTGACCTGCCCCTCCCAGGGAGAAAAGCAGCTCTTGGACACAGCTGGGGAAAACATCAAAACGTTGTTGAAGAAGGTGTACTTTGGCCCGTAGAGAGCCTCCGTAATGAAAGGCACACCATTGGGAGCAAAAGTAAATGAGTTTTGATCAGGATGTTCGTGCCCTGCATTAAAATTTCGCCATCCTTTGATCCAGTCTTTGTATTTGTTTCTGTGGACAATGTCATATATTGCACGGCCCCCGAGTTTTCCCGACTTGAAGGAAAGAAAAGATCTATTGATTTCTGCAGGCAGTGCACTTCCGTAAGTCACAACACCCCAGTCTTCAAAATAATGCAACGTGGGGGTGCCAAAATCTGGGGGAGGCACAGATTTCAAGCTGGCGTCATACCTGAAGGGATGAATTGTTCAAAATTAGATGGTTTTTAATTTAATTAAAATTAATTTAAAGGAGGAGGGACATTTCTGGAAGCACCCACGGATGAGCTTGCCTAGGGGAACACCCTCAGTGAAGGGCAGATGAGTCTATCTTCATAGCCTGTGATCCTTGGGTCTGAGCCTGCTAATCGATACAGGGACCTTCATGAACCATCTCAGAGCTGCCCTCCAAAGGACAGGGGCTCACAGGATCACACTTCCAAACTTCTAGTCCAGGGGCTCCTATCCTGGAGAACCCGGTGTTAGGATCGAGACTCTAACAAGCCTCGAGTTGTAAGGAAGTATTGTTCTGTGACAACTGATATTATTGAAGCTTTGTTACAGTAAATTTCACCCTCTAAAAAAATATATGTTAATAGAGTTGAACTTTACATATTAGGTAAAATTTACTGCCAATACCGCATCTAAGAATGTAAGTAGATGAAATGCAAGAAACTATTCATACTGGGCGATTTATAATTGTGGCGACCCCTGCTTACCCAGAACCACGGGTATTGTTTGAATCTGCAGATGATATCATGGATTTTGGACAAAAATTGGCCTCTCGTTTTTATTTATGACAAATGTTTATTATCATATTAATATAAGAATTAACATTCAACTTCCACGGTGATTAAGAACACAGGACTGTGAGTCAGAGAGGGCCCCTGAATCATCGTAAAAAAGATGATTTGCTTTGGATGATTTGAGATAACATTTCTAACAGGTTTAGGTGATTTTCTGCTCAAGGGAAGAAAGGCAAGCCTATACTATTAGCTCTTAGATACTTTTCTCTAAAATGAATCGATCACCTATGGTTAATCTTACTAGTGTTTCGTTTGGCTTGATTTTGGTTTCATCTGTCGTTCTAGAGTCTCAGGCCATAAGAAATTGTGCCTCTACTTAGGTCTAGTTAATAATGGTGATTTAATTGGTTTAACAAATCCAGACACAAGATGAATTGGCCATACTTCTCTGATTTGGTCAGTATGCATATTCCTATAAATGGCAGATTTTGAACCAAGTTAGACTTAGCATTAATCTGACTCCTATAGTCAGCTTTATAGAACTCTCCTGGTTGTTTATTTAGGATAAGTAAAATCACTATTAAATAATTACTTCATACCCCTAAAAGGAGTCAGAATTGGTTACATATTAATATATTTACTTCATCTGTGACAATAGTTTTTAAAAATGTTGGTTAAGTTGTAACCAGTTATAACTCTATTAATATTTTTTTCTTCTTAATTATTTAAACAAAGAAAGAATAATGAAGAGAAGTAAATCACAACACAGAAGCATATTTTGGAATTGAATACACATTTCAATAGCTTGAAAAGACATCAAGGATTAATGATTAACCAGTTCCCTGTAATTTTTATTTTAATTTATTGGATGCCAACAATATACTTGGCAGTACTTTAAAAAGGAGATCCTGGCTTCTCTTTCTGGGCTTAAAAGATTAAGGCAGAAAAAATTACATGGTTCTTTTATTATCAAAGTGAAACTGTCAAATACTGTCAAACACTTTTAAACAGTCTTGGAAATTTAGTAAGAACTTTGCTATTAGAAGATTATAATGCTCCATTTACTAAAACAAAGCATTTTCCTACCTTTATTTATTTCTTTGCTGTGATTATCAGGGTAACCTAGTCTAAACTTTGTGGTTTTTCTATGATTTCAAAAATGATGTAAATCAAAACATGCCCATCTATGAAACGGTGGGAGCCCAGGACATCTCTAACATAAGAAAACCAAAAACTGCCAACAGTAATGCGATCCTACATGTAAGGAAATGTTTCTAGCAGAGCCTCCAACGCTGTGACAGGAACCGAAACTGAGCTGGTGGAGAAGGGGTTACAAAGTGGTTTACATAGTTCTTCTTTTTAAATGCAGAAATCTAGCACACTCTAGGCCTGGGTATAATTTTTCTAAAGCCAGCCCAACATGTCCTACCAGAGAAATTCTGTGTGAAGAGTACACCAGCGCTGCCCTTTGGATGGTGTCCCTGGACCTTCGGTCACACGGTTCCTCCTGATCTGGTCAGCGAGCCAGTTACCACTGCCATTACGCATGACAAATTTATCCAGGAACACTAATTGGCTTTCTGGACCATAAAACCAGTTATAATTTGAGTCTGCAATAGCCACGGTTCTTTGAAACCCTGGGGAAAGAAGTTTGACAGAATGAAGATACATTTAAAACTGCACACTCCATTAAAGACCTAAACAATGGTTTCCAATCCTACTTGCAAATTAGAATCGATTGTGTACCTTGTATTAAAAAAACCCAAAAGCATGATTCCATGTTAATGAGACCCAAACCAGTTAATGAGACCTTTGAATTTCTTCCACAAATCTTGTGTGCAAGTTTGTATTTGTTATGTGGCAACTTATCATTGGTAATGGAAGTGCTACAATTCTTAATGTCTCTGGATACTGCCCACCTTCCTCATTTTCCAGTGTCCATGCTACGTGTCATCATATCTGCAGAGACACAGAGGCTCTCCTCTGGAGCATGGTGAGGTCCTGAACCTGGACTGAGCACTAGCTGGCTTACCAACTCATCCCCCATTCTACACCAAGATGATGACATAAGGTGCTTCAATTTGGTATCCAATAAAGGAGAAGTTATAAGGCTAAGGGAGTCACTGTTTTTCTGTAGGAAAACATTTTTTAAAAAAATATTTTATTTGATGGAGAGAGAGCAGAAGCAGGGGGGGAGTGGGAGAGGGAAAAGCAGGCTCCATGCTCAGCAGGGAGCCTGATGTGGGGCTTCATCCCAGGACCCTGGGATCATGACCTGAGCTGAAGGCAGACGCTTAACCGACTGAGCCACCCAGGCATCCCTCCCATTCTTTTTCAAGAACACCTGGAGCATATCCAGTCTTACCTGCTTTTGTTTTTCTTTCCTATTCCTGAATGATCCTTGCATTTTCTCTCTTTAAATTCCAGCAGTACATATATTAGCAGGATCTTCTATGGGAATTAAGTTTTCTTCCTATATGGGGGCACCTGGGTGGCCCAGTCAGTTAAGCAGTTGCCTTCGACTCAGGTCAGGATCCCAGGGTCCTGGGATCCAGTCCTACATCTGGCTCCTTGCTTAGCAGGGAAACTGCTTCTCCCTCTCCGTCTACCACTCCCCGTGCTTGTGTGCTCAATCTCTCTCTCTCTGGCTGCCACTCTGCCTGCTTGTGCTCTCTCTCTTTCTTAGATAGATAGATAGATAGATAGATAGATAGATAGATAGATAGATAAAGGAGACAACTCTGAACCAGACAGGAATAATCATTACAGAATAGCCATTGAGGAGGGGAAGAGAGAGAGAGAGAGAGAGAGAGAGAGAGAGAGAGAGAGAGAGAGAGAGGTTGTTGAGAAGAGATTGACTTAACACACAATCCCTTCTAAAATGATACCATGACCATATTTACATAATTTACAGCTAATGTTTTTGCTTTTACCAGCTTAGTAAATGCTATTCCAAGAAAATCTTATGATAAAATGTGATTTCCTGAATCTTCTAGTAACCTGTGAATTCCCTGAAAGCAGATATGTTTTATTTTTCTTTGAATCCCCTGTCTGGTACAGTGCCTGGTACACAGATGTTCAATAATGTTTTGTTGGATTAACTGACATAAATACATGAATCCTCCTCTTAAGAGGTGTTCATCCTGTCTTTCCCAGTTTAGGATGCAGTCACAGACACCCTCACAGCAGTGATGTGGCTGGCTGTTAGATCTCAGATCAAATTACAAAGCACTGAGACCTCTTCAAGGTCCCTACCCTTAGATGGCCTTTGTTTATCAAGATAAGCTACAAAACAGCCCCTGCCTGCATTTCTAAGAATAAGCAAAAAAACAATAGGGTTCTGAAAGTTAATTCTCAACTAAACTTTGAGAAGATTATCATTCTTTTGCTCTGCAGTATTTTTTGGATAACTAATCAAATAATGTAGATTCTAGTCAGTCGATGTGTACACAACCAGAGCAAAAAGATTTAAAGACTGGATTCTTTAGTGTAGGTCTAGAATCACCATCTAAAAATTACATTTCCCCAGGGGGAAAAAAAATCCCCATCCTTTTTTTCTTTTTTTTTTTACCCCTTTTCAATTTTTTTATTTAAATTCTTGTTAGTTAACCTA
The DNA here is from genome assembly GCA_002007465.1 of Ailurus styani. NCBI lineage: Eukaryota > Metazoa > Chordata > Mammalia > Carnivora > Ailuridae > Ailurus > Ailurus styani. Next base: position 199,936 of record LNAC01000429.1, read on the forward strand.
CAGCACAATACTGATTTTAGGAGTAGAATTCAGTGATTCATCCCTTACATAAACACTCAGTGTTCATCACACCAAGTCCCCTCCTTAATACCCGTCACCTATTCAGCCCATCCCCCACCTCCCTCCCTCCCTCAACTCTCAGTTTGTTCTCTATCTTTAAGAGTCTTTTATGGCGGGCACATGGGTGGCTCAGTGGGTTAAAGCCTCTGCCTTCAGCTCAGGTCATGATCTCCGGCTCCTGGGATCGAGTCCCGCATCGGGCTCCCTGCTCAGCGGGGAGCCTGCTTCCTCCTCTCTCTGCCTGCCTCTCTGTCTACTTGTGATCTCTCTCTCTGTCAAGTAAGTAAATAAAATCTTTTTTAAAAAAAGTCTTTTATGGCTTGTTTCCCTCTCTTTTTTTCCCCTTGTTCCCCACCCCCCCATATGTTCCATCTGTTTTGTTTCTCAAATTCCTCTGAGCAGTGAGATCATGGGATAATTGTCTTTCTCTGACTTATTTCACTTAGCATTATACACTCTAGCTCCATCCATGTCACTGCAAATGGCAAGATTTCATTCTTTTTGATGGTTGAGTAGTATTCCATTGTATAGGTACACCACCTCTTCTTTATCTGTTCATCAGTCAATGGCCATTTGGGCTCCTCCCATAGTTTGGCTATTGTTGATAGTGTTGCTATAAACATCGGGATGCATGCACCCCTTAAAATCTGTATTTTTGTGTCCTTTGGGTAACTACCTAGTAGTGCAGTTGATGGGACGTAGGGTAGCTCTATTTTTAACTTTTTGAGGAACATTCATACTGTCTTTCAGAGTGGCTGCACCAGTTTGCATTCCCAGCAACAGTGTGAAAGGGTTCCCCTTTCTCCACATTCTTGCCAACACCTGTTGTTTCTTGTGTTGTTAATTTTAGCCATTCTGACAGGTATGAGGTGGTATCTCATACTTTTGTATTTCCCTGATGATGAGTGATGTTTTCATGTGTCTGTTAGCCATCTGGATGCCTTCTTTGGAAAAATGCCTATTCATGTCTTCTCCCCAATTTCTCAACTGGATTATTTGTTTTTTGGGTGTTAAAAAAAATCCCCATCTGATGAAAATCTACCTTCTAAACTTTTTCTAACATCTTAGTCCCGTTTAGAAACAAGGAGAGTTTTAAGGCTGTCCTAGAAATGAAAGTGTTCTTAAATCATATACATCTTTTTTTCAGAGCTAGTTCTCTTAGAAGACTGAGCTACATGGCAACAAGGAATTAGAAGTTTTGTAGCAATTCATTTTTTTGATTTTTTTATATTTTATATTATATATTTCAGTAAACTACTTAAAGAAAATTTTAGGGCGCCTGGGTGGCTCAGTGGGTTAAAGCCTCTGCCTTCGGCTCAGGTCATGATCTCAGGGTCCTGGGATCAAGGCCCATATTGGGCTCTCTGCTCAGCAGGGAGCCTGCTTCCTCCTCTCTCTCTCTCTGCCTGCCTCTCTGCCTACTTGTGATCTCTCTCTCTCTCTGTGTCAAATAAATAAATAAAATCTTTAAAAAAAAAAAAAAGAAAATTTTAAAACTCCAACAAATATGTAGGTATACTCTTTCATTCTGAATATCTATATAATTTGGAAATAAAAACTAAAACCTAAAAAACAAAGAGGATTGATCTGGGACTGCATGTAAAGGAAAATGAACATGTAACCATAAATGTTTATATTTTGTTAAGATTCATGAAAAGGAAATATTATTTTTGCAGATGAATTAGAAACATATAAAGTTACTTGTCTTGTGAGCTATTTCAAATATACAAAAAATAAACAGAATAATATTTTGAAAATTAAAAAAATAGATTCATGAAAAGGAATTTGTATATGTACCCAAGTTTTACATCTACAAAAATAAAGTACTGTGGGGGGTACAAATGATATCTGATCCATTATTCTCTGAGCCTTACAATACATAAATCACAAATCCTCACAATAACGTCCCAAATGATACAATTCTTGCATCATCTTTGATTTTTTAAATAAAAAATCCCTTTAATCTTAACATGACTCGAATCCCACATTTCTTAGTCTAGCCCATTTTCATAATCAGAAAAAACTATAATAGTTAATGCCTTTCCACTTCTGATTCCTCACTATACCTGGTAGGATGGTTCTATACATAAATGCAAAGTGTTGTTTAAGCCACGGGTGGCCAAAGTGGTTGATGTCAAAGTGCCTTTGAACGAGGAACATATACTGAAAGAGTGATCTAGTCGTGTAGCTGCCGTAGGCAACGCCTTCGTAGAGGGAACCATCTGTCACCTCTCGGAGCAAGACCAGAGACTTCTCCATGATGGTCAGAACCTGTTTGGTCCATAAGTAGGCTTCTTGAAGATACCCTGAAGAATGAAAACACATGGAAACACTGACTATGGCTATAATGAAGCATAAACAAAATTATGACCAAATAAAATCCTCTGAGTGATCTGACTACAATACAAGGAGCATTTTGTACAACTCTCACTTATCAATAACATAAATAACATTCCGCTAATTCATGTGTCAGGTCCATGATGTAAGTTAAAAAGTTCTCGAATACAAGTCATTTATTAATTAAATGAAGATAAACCTTGAAATGAGCATCAGTTTCCAATCTTTAATAAATTTGAAGCCCTACCAGATCTAAGATTACAAACTGCACATAACTTTATGTCTATAAGATCTGTATATTAAGACTTTTATTCAATTTTTCTAAAAATTACTACTTGAAAATATCTTTGAAGCTTATCACTTCATAAAACTCGTGCCATTATTTCATAGGACTTTTAATAAGCTGCAAATACTATAAAGGCTAAGCAGACAGTCTTCAGTTTGTTCTGTCATTAGAAGACAACCTCTCATCATTTTTCTGCCTTTAGATTCCATAGGATCTCAAAAGGCAGCACAGTGGGTCAGAAACACCACTGGAGTGACAATCTAATGGTAAAAAAATATTGACTAGGAGTCCTGAATCTACCAAAAATGAGCTAAAATTTTGTTCAAACACTTCAACCTGTCTTATTTTTCTACTTCTGCAACTGAAAATTAAAGGCTTAAAATTTTTTATGAAATACTTTTGTCTCAAAAATGCTAGCTTCCTATAATTCTTGCAAGACTAGCATTTAGGTAACAATCACAACTCACATTTCTAAAACATTTGCAATTTACACAGCCCTGAACACAATCTTACTTAATCCTTTTACCAATTCAATTAGGCATTATTACTCCAAAACTACAGAAAGCTTGACTTGTACAAGACCTCTGACACATGACAAAAAATGCCAGAACTTTGATCGGAAGCTAGGTCTTTAGATATGTTTTGTTTTGTTTGCTTATGTTTAAAAACATACAACCAGTGAAGATGAAAGCTCATCGCCTCCTGGTGTGGATAGAGTCTTGTTGCTTCGCTTCCACCGACGTGTGTGATCACCAGCGCTGAACACTACCACGGCCTACCACGTGTGCTGAGTATGAGGGCTTCCAGGGGCCCTGGGACCACCAGATCCCAGCCTAAATCCCAGGTGCCGGGCTCTGGAAGACCTGGCTCCCATCTCCTGAGGGAAGCCCTGTTCGGGCACCACCTGCAGAGGTGACTGTGAATTGGGCCCTGACTCCTCCTATCCGGCTGTACACCTGCCAGGCCAGTCTTCTGGAGAGCTTTCAGTTTCCATTCTGTAATCATTAGAGCTTAAAGTTCTAGTTGCCTTCTTCTTTTTCTTCTCTGTACCCTCCATCTGTAACCAGACTCCACAATATGATACTGAAAATCAGGCCTGCTACTTTACTGCTCCTGCTACTTAACATGACCTCGTTTTTCCTTCTTTTTCCCCCCACGACATTCCTGTTTGGGAGAGATGAGGCAATGTCTACCTTTGTAAACTTCGAATCTGCCATACAAGGCACTGATACTGTTACTGCATTTCAGTTTAGTTAATTTCAGAGCAATCTTGGTTTCAGGAGTTGATATTGCTACTGATACTCTGCCCTGTGCTCACCTACCATCCATACCCCTTGTCTGGAATGTTCTTCATTATTTTCACTTATCTAGATCCTATCTATATTTCAAAGTTCTGTGAACCCTCTCAAACTCACATAAAGAACATTGTTCTCCTGAATTGAAACAATACATTTGATCAAGATTTAACCAGAGCTTCATGACACCTCTTCTTTCATTCTCTGGTCCTACTGTAACTACTGTGTGTTCATTTAAACATTTCACGTCTGTCTTCCTTCCCACTGATTTGTAAATGGCTTATGTGCGATCCTGTGGTCCCTGTGCCCTGAGCCTTAGAAAGAGTTAGCACAACAGAGAGACCATTCTAACTCTCACACTTGTGAGATTTTATGTGAGTCCAGTGGGAACTACTGGTACACTAAGCTACCCTAGTATCTGTGAGGGTGGTCTGGAGAATGTGGGATTGTCAAAACGGCCTGTGAGGAAGCTTCCAATGGTGGAGAGTATGCCGAGAAAGCCAGGACGGTAAGCCGGATCATTAACTGAGATGGGCCGGGCTGGAGATTTCACCTCTTCTTCTGTCCAGTAATCTTATAATTGTGTACACTGCCTACATGGGGGTTCTGGAAACACTATCTCCCTGAGCAACCCGTAACCATAGTCAGAAAATAAACGTACACGCCAACTCCTGCGAGAGGAGAACTACACCTTTTGATCCAATCTGAACCGGTATTTTTGATGCCTGAATAGTATCTGGAGCAATCTTATCCACCAAAAAGAATGAAGAAATAAGCTCGATTCCTGCTACTAAAGAACTCAACATTTATATGAAGAAATAAGACTACTAGGCTAACACCCAAGGCCCCGGGCTGAGAGCTAGCTTGTCCTGGAATTTTTCCACCGTTTCATGGGGGAGTCTTTTCACAGGCTTTGGGATTTATTTATCAATAGTTTGAAGATTTGTATTTTGATCTTTTACTTATTTTGATTAATTTTTTTTTTTTTGCATTTTGATCTTTTAAATCTTGTTTGTTTTTCTGAGATTCAGGGGCACAGGGAGCCAAGATAAAACATGGCCCACTTAAAATTTTCCTTAAATTACTATAAATTGAATTTCTATTCTAAGAGAGGCAACAAAATATAGTGGAAAGAGAGTAAACTTTGAGTTTGGCCAGAACTGGGTCCAAATGCCAGCTACTTTATATGGCTGATGTGACAAATAAAATAGGGACAGGGAATAACACATGCCATATGCTCAGTTAATATGAGTTTCTTTTCCTCTAAGACTAATCAAAAGTGATGGCTGGTTGATAAGACAAGGGAGAAAGCTAGACTTGAGGAAATCTGATGCCGGATAATCTATAAAATGCATACGAATTCTTGAGGGGTAGTAGTCAGAGTTCTGTCAGATTTGCCAGCTCCAAGTATATGTTTAATATCCTAATGATTCACTGTGATCTTAGGGCTGCTTTTCTTAAATACAGTGTAATTTAATCATGTATAGACTTTTAAAGGTGTTGTTATTAAGTCAGAATTACAAGAACAGAAAATGTAGCATCAGCAATTATGTAGTACCTTAAGGCAAAGTAGCTATGTGATCCACAAAAGTCACTTCCAAATTTGACCTAAATGATCTAGATTGGTTGTTTTAAGTCCTTAGAAGAAAAAAAAAATAGTGTTGTAATGACAGGTATCCGTGTGCAAAGAAGATTCATTTCAAATAATAAACCACCCGTTTAGCTTTTAAAAACTCCATTTAGCCAAGATGGCGTGTTCACTGTCGTATCAGTTGGAGCAATCAAAAGCCTTACTTGAAAAACCTGCAGGCTAATATAAGTAGCAGAAATGAGGAAGAGAAGTCTCAATTGTCTAAGAGATGCCTGGGGTATTACTTCATCTCATGAGCTCAGTTAGGATCCAAGTAGGAACAGACACTAAGGCTAGGTATAAAAATGCTCTGCTCACAAGGCAACTAGGACCGATGCTGGCTTGGGCATTCCCCCAGCTGTGTCCACACGCACCTTGATTCATCAGGACCAGGCTTCCCGTGAGCAAGGCCATGCAGTTGGTGGGCTGATGATTGTGCAGGTACTGAAATCCCCAGCCTCTCCTGTATGAAGTTTCATACATATATCCTGAGACATTGGCGATCACTTCGAGAAACTTCTCCTGTTGTGTCTTGCTCAAGTAGTTGTACAAGAAGTCGTAGGCAGTGGCAAAACCAACCAGGGAGTGAGCAAGCGGGACTTCATCCCAAGGAGCATCTTTGACCAGCCTGCAGAGGAAAACCAACCACGTAAATGAGCACAACACTCCCAGAGTGTTCGTGACACTCTTCGAGTGTCTGTTTCTCAGAAGGAAAGGGCACAGTTGAAGATACAATCCAAGAGGCTGAATGCCTCAGAATTAGCTGCCTTCCACATTGGACACCAGCATAAAGTTTGTCCCATGGGAGAATTACAGAGCGAGTGCTTTTCTCTCTTGGGTTTCTAGCAACATCAAGACATGTTGAGAATTTTTCCTTTTGATTTTTTACTCTTGATGAGAGGTAGAAAACTATGTTCAAATAGATCTAAAGCACGTCACATGCAGTGGTGGGGCGAAATTCTCAGGCATATCCGTCTAACTAGTACTCACCCTCCTCTTTTCACACATAGTAAGAGGGTCTCAGTTCTGTTCTTACGGCTGCCTTGGCAAACCAGTGGAACACATATATCCCATCTTATTTCCCCCACAGGCTGGTCAAGGTGAGGGTATCCTGGCCTAGAGTTTACGACCTCTCAATCTGGACAGACCCACCTGGTCAAGGCCGTGACGAGGAGGGCGGCTAAAAATCTGGTGTGAGTGAAATGAGCTGATTCTAACTCCGATTTCTACATCTTGTTCTTTCTCATAAGATGAACTGCACTGCTTTTAAGGTCCTTTGAGTATCTCTCAACGAAGTGTAAAAGCTGACCTGTGAAGTAGGACACCATCATTTTCTAGGAAGCCGAGTTTCTGCTTGGCTGGCTACATTATTCTGTAAGCGGTTTAACAGTGGGTGGCCTGCATTATACAGGACGCTTAGACAGGATCTTTCACAATCACAATTCTATGGAACGATCCAGAAAGCCCTCCCCATGTGCTCAAGACATATTTGAGTAATCTCTAGGACAGGAACACCAATGAAGAGTGTACTATACCGATGGGAGGTATAAGAAAACTCAATTAGGGATTAAATGAAAGCTTGCCTCTTGACCTCTGGGCAATCTTGTGAAGTCTCAGCCTCTTTCTCAGTGCTTTAAAATGCATAAGCTAGAATACGAAGGGATATAAGGAAATCTGTTACTTTGACATGTAGCTATCAATACAGATTGTTTTTTAAATTGTGATCTCTGTCCTTCATTACAGTACCAAAAAACAAGATTTAATAGCAGAGATAGTACTACTATAATTTATAAGTTGTGATGAGCATAAAAAAGAGTATCTATGATAACTATAATGGGATATGAAAATATCTATACCTACCTATGACAAAGTTACAAGTTCTCCCAGTATCACTATAGGCGTTACGTATGTTCATGATTTGGAAGAAATGTGAAATTTCAGTTAGAGTCAATGAAAATTAAGATGCAGTATTTCTCTCATACAAACCACATAGATCCTGGGACAAGAATACTTAGAAATGTTCTGAGAGACCACCTCCTCTAGACTATATTCCTTTTTTAGGAGTTTTATATGAAAGATGTGACCTTAGTGATGCCTTCTGTGGTCACCCTGAAAAAATCAACATTATTCTCCAACTGACAGTGTTTCATTTCCCTTTCTCACTTCTTTTGTCCTCTTAGTGTTTGTGTGTGTTTATGTACATGCATCCTCTACTAGATTTTAAGTTCTACAAGAGCAGGGTCTTATTTTTCCCTCTATTTTATTTACTATTGGATCCCTAATCCTACAACAGTGTCTGCCACATAGTAGATGCTCAGTAAACATTTTTGGAAAGCAAAAATGAAGGAACAGGCCTATAAAACAGGCCATACTACTAACAGTAAATATATGATCATCATGAAATCAGGAATTTGGAGGACTCTCTTGAGACTTAATAATAATTCCAGTGTTTGGGTAGCTGTAGTGATACCGCCTGGTGCTCAAATAACTAAGGTTGATGAGTTTTTTAACTGTTTGGTCACAAACAAGGCCACCTCGCCAGTCAGCTTGCTAGTGTGCACTGGCTGGCTGAAAAGAGACTATGAAGAGTGTGAATTCATTCCCCACTTCTAGGGAGAAAAACAACTTCTCCTGCAAGCTCACTGCCAGGAGTTAGGAACACAGTCTTCAGTGACTCCTGGTGGATGGTGAGCCAAGCAGAGAATCTGAGTCATTTGCTTCCCAGCCTGTGTCTCTGTGCCACGTCATGATGTATCTGTAAATGATGGCAGAGCTGACATCAAGGAACCGCTATCATCTGCCCAACTCTGACACATCTGATTAACCCATGAACTTACTGTTTTGTTTTTTTTAACCAGTGAACTTATTTTTATAGATCAAAGAACATTTATTATAATTCTCATCCTGCAGGAAGTGTTACTGTGCAATTTCTGTGAAAATCTCCAAGCTCCCTCATACATTTGTTTATTCCAGGCAGTTTCCAATCCAATAAAATGCTAGTGCATTTTTATTATTTATATATAATATATATTTTATTTATATAATATATATTTACATATATAAATGTACATAAAATATAAATATAAATTTATATATAAATATACAATGTATAAATGTAAATATATATTTTTAATTTATATATATAAAAAAGCTTATACCATCAGGCTCATCACTATATCATTATGAAATCGGACCTGTAATAGTTACAGTTCTAAAAGGTTATTTAAACCCTTTACCAATACAATCTGACCTAGCTGTAGATACTAAGTGCAATGATGGGAGAGAGCATATTTTACGGTCACAGAAACCAAAGGAAATCTGTTTCTAGCTCAGGGATGGCAGCAAAGAAACTACCTGATTCAATGTGATCCTGACTACTGGTTAATAAATCTACTGGAGAGCTGGTTGAGTGGGTTATTAAAAAAAAGGGCAGGATACAGATATTAATTTATGAATTTTATTTCAGCTTAAAATACCTATATGTATACACATTCACCAATTTTTTGAAGGTGAGCTAAAAGCCTTTTCGTTAAAAGTAGTTCTACAGATCAGTTCATTGTTCTTTCCTGCAAAGGACACACATAACACATCATCACAATTTTAAGCCTTAGCTTCTCTAGAAGATGAGAATTAAAGATATTTGTGTAGGAATATAAAATCCTTCCAGATTTTTATGTTTTTTCCTTAAACTTTTACAACTGCTACCCACACTAAAATATGATAGCAATCTTTTACAGTAAGTCTTTCTAAAGCATTTAAGTTAGTTTTAGAAACATACATTCTTTTCCTTTTTGAACTCACACTTATTCTATTTACATAATATTGTAAAAATTGTATAATTACAATTATTAATGAAATAGGCATAAACTTGTTTGAGAGCAAATACAACTGATATTTGCAAAGCATATTATTCTACTAGCAGGAACAGAGATGAATGGACATAGCAGAGGGCAGCCAACTGGCCTGGACACTGAGTATTCTATGAGAGTTGCTGCCAGATTACACAAGCAAGGGAGGTGAATTTCACTGGCAAGTCACTTAAGAGGAGGGTTAGGAAAATTTTTACTGTACTCCTCTTTTTATAACCTATACCTTCTCCCCTTAAGAGCCATTCTTGAAGAAAGGTCCATAGACCCCCCGGATCTCTGAGACTCTTTGAGGGATCCTCAAATAAAAATTATTTTCCTAATATAAAGATATTATATGTTGACATTTGCACTGATGATGCCAAAGCACTACTAGGTTAAAAATGGCACCTTTAGCAAGAATCCAGGCAGGGGCACCGAACTCTAGCCATCCTTGTGTGATTCTGCTTACAGTCATGCACTCTAAGTTACCAAAAAAAAAAAAAAAAAAGGCAAGTTTCACTTAAGGACATCCTTGGTAAAGTGCTAAAATGATAATTTTACAAAATCGCAATCCTTTGAGTAGATCTCTCTTCCATATTCTGTGATAAAATGGGAAGTATGTATAAAAAAACACAGAGGATGCCAAAGTTTAAGAACTGTCATGATGAAAATAAATTGTGCATCAAAAGCTGAGCTAGCTCCTTTTTTTCATGCAACATCATTTTTATGTGCAAGAATGATGAATTGCCAAATTCTAGTTATTTAGACTTAGGTATTTAAGTGGACGTTTCCTTGAAAATGGACAAGGAAGCCTGTGAGTTTAAAGAAAATGGAAAGTCTTTGCTGCCCCTGACAAAATTTGAACTTTTTCAAGGGAAAATAAAAATTTTAGAAAACTTGTATCTGCTGCCATGTGCTTAAGAGTCTGCCAATACTTACACATTTTTCTGATGAGGTCAGTGATAACAAATGTGATTTATTTTATATTGTATTACTAAACATGTCAACACTTGGAAGACTGGAATAACTCAGCAAACAAACATTCAAAATAAAAAAGGAATGATATTACAAAACCATACATAGATAAAAAAAAAAAAACCACTGTAAGTACAAAATATACCAATGGATTGTTCTACCAGTTAAAAGATCACATGGTTTCAGATTCCACACTGAAATGAACTTTTCTGATCCTGAGTCCATACAAAATTAACTTTTATGAAACTACCACTTGTCAAGTTCTAGTATAGTATCAAATAGCATACAAGGGTGCCTGGGTGGCTTAGTCAGTTGAGCGTCTGCCTTCGGCACAGGTCATGATCCCAGGGTCCTGGGACAGAGCCCCAGGTCTGGCTCCTTGCTCAGTGGGGAGTCTGCTTCTCCCTCTGCCCCTCCCCTCCACTCGTGCTCTCTCTCTCTCTCTAATAAATACATAAAATCTTAAAAAAAGAGTATCCATAATTATTTGAAAAGATTCTTAAAATACTCCGTCCTTTATAATCACGTATTGATGTGAAGCAGCTGTATTTTCTTCATATAAGTCAACCCAAACACCACACTGCAACAGACCGAATACAGCATACAGGCAAAATGTAAAACAATGACCTCCTTCACACTAAGTACTTTGTTTTAAAAAATACAGTTATTTCTTCCTAAAAATGTTATTTCATGTTAATATGAAATGGACTTTTCACCCTAAAGGAAAAAAAAAAAAAAAGAAATGGACTTTTCCAATGAATGCCCACTTACTTTAAATATTTCTTACTTTACTTTTTAATATGGTAAATATTGATATTTAAATACTGATACAGTCCAGGGCGCCTGGGTAGCTCAGTGGGTTAAAGCCTCTGCCTTCGGCTCAGGTCATGATCTCAGGGTCCTGGGATTGAGGCCCATATCGGGCTCTCTGCTCAGCAGGGAGCCTGCTTCCTCCTCTCTCTGCCTGCCTCTCTGCCTACTTGTAATCTCTCTCTGTCAAATAAATAAACAAAATCTTTAAAAATAAATAAATAAAAATAAATAAATACTGATACAGTCCAGACAGAGCCCTTTGATGTCTTCATTAATTTTTAAGAATGTAAAAGAGTTCTGACTACAAAATGTTTAAAAACTGCTGCCTAGAATCCTTTCAAAGATGAGTTTAAGTGAATTTATGTGGCACAGAATGATGTGAACATGAAAATGAACTATTAATTGCCCAAGTTCGGGGGCATGGTGTTGGTGGGGAAAGATGTGCTGCTTCCATGACTCATGCTGACTGTCAAAGGAAGAAAAGAGGCATAAAAATCTTTCCAAAATGTCATAGTTTCATTGACTCAAATTTTTATACCAGTTCTATATGAATAGACTGCCTCCATTATGATAAATGCTTTTTGAACTATTATATATGGAGTATAATAGGCAATCTCAGTCTCTATTACTTAAAGTTGAATAGCTTACTTGATTAAAAAAACTAATAAAAAGAAGTCTAATAATAATGTTGGCATCTGTTTTTACTTGTAGAGATTTAAGAATGATTAAATGATTATATTAAAATTTTTTTCATGTGGTTTTAATAGATAATAGTTTAGAAACTAACCGTCTGTGAAAAGATTAACATTCAGGATTATAAGGTTCACAGAATACTCTTTACATAATCTTGTTTAACTTTTTACGTATTTATTTCATTTACACAACTATTGTTAAATACATGGAGTAACAAAAGTTTGGTATTTAAAATCTAAGAGGGGTCAAGAAACTGCTGATATTTATTTAAATGAATCAATAGTATACAAAAATAAATACGAGAAACAATGTGGCAACTCGTAACACCCTTTAAAATGTTATTATGGTTGTGTGTCAAATAAATAAATTAAATCTTTAGGGCGCCTGGGTGGCTCAGTGGGTTAAAGCCGCTGCCTTCGGCTCAGGTCATGATCCCAGGGTCCTGGGATCGAGGCCCGCATCGGGCTCTCTGCTCAGCAGGGAGCCTGCTTCCTCCTCTCTCTCTGCCTGGCTCTCTGCCTACTTGTAATCTCTCTCTCTGTGTCAAATGAATAAATAAAATCTTTAAAAAAAAAATAATAAAAAAAATAAAATGTTATTATGGTTATTAGTCCTGTTTCCTAGCACTTTTTACAGCCTAAAAATTTTACGTCAGGCTTTTCCATATGTGACTATATTATGAAGATCATGATGTGATCCATGGTATCGGCAAATTTATGTACTTTTATGTTTAAATGAAGCTTTACTGTTTAACCTTTACAAAAAGCAGAACTCAAAACAATCCTTTTTCTCATTTTGAGACAACACAGTTTTATAAGCCCATAACATATTTACTTAGTAAGTTCAAAAAGTAGAAGGTTCATGTTAAAAAACCTGGTTTATTTTAGACAATAGATATTTACATCAATGTAAATGTAAAAGAAAATGAAAGAAGGCTAGAGCAGTAGCAACTTCCCTTTTGCCAGCTTCACTGCAGTTGTGTCTATGTAAATAAGCCACACCGCTGCCAACAGGGTGTTCTTGATCACACCACCCAAATATGCCAAAATAAGGTCACTTCTATCTTAAAGTGTAAATTAGTTTATTCACTCTAAAAGTGTCTGGAAGACAGTAATCTGATAGAAAGTCATTCCATTTTCCACCAAATGTCTTTGTGTGTTTGCAAACAACTTCCAATAGTTAGGAGAGCCCTGTATTACCACTGTTTTTAAAAACATGACTAATGGCGGTTGTGATTCATCTTTTTTCCCTCTGTAAGTTAAACGTGAAAACTAACCATGAATGTTAAATGTCAGTAATATGGTAAATTTTGTAAGTTATTCCCGTAAAACTTAGCCAAAGGAAGTGGATTTATAAGCTGTGGGGCATTGCCTGTGAAGCACACTGGGGCCTCGACAGTGATTTGCCAAGAAGAGCAGAGTGAGCCTGGAACTTAAGAGAGATTTGATGCAGGGACCTCCGAGTGGGTGGCCAGGTATCCAAGGGGCATATTCAGCTGAATTCTGGCCTGGCTTGGTGTCCATATTCCAAGTGTTTGATCAGGTGGCTAAGGGTGGCATTTGCATCATCAAGCAAAATTCACTATTTATAGCTGGGAGGAAAGAGAGAAGTTGTATTTCATATTAAGTAAGCACATAGTATGTGCCAAGCCCTTTATATACTTTATTTCATCTAATTCAAAACTCGTATTAGGTTATAACATGCCCATTTTACAAATTGTAAAACTGGTATTCAGATAGGAAAATTCCATGTTTAAGATCACAAAGTTAAGTTAAATGGTGGAGCCAAGAATGGAACCCAAGACTATCTGAATCTAGAGTTGTTTTTTACTTCTTCCTGGTGAGGGAAAGCACAGTGCTTTCAAAGAAAATCACCAAGTTTGTAATAGGAATCCAGCCAGAAGAAAGTGCTAGAGTTAGCCGACCTACCAAGAGCCAGGCAGAAATACAACCCAGGGTTCCAAGCTCTCCCATGTCTATGACATCAAGGGAGATACAAGGCAAGAAATGTGAGAAAAGAGGCAGACATTAGAAGAAAAGATACCATGATTCTGTGTTCATATGGTTGCTTAAGGCCCATACAAAGAACATGAGATACCAATCATATGGAATGCCTGGAGCATCTCTTCCTTTCCCCACAGATATCTGCTCAACCTGGGGCTCCTAATACACTCCTCCAAGTATAGCTGGTACAGGTGCTAGTGGGCCTGAACTTGCACACACAGAACCACCAGCTCCTTAAGCTGGACAGGGCTACAATAAACAGAAATGGACAATGACCTTTCTTTTTTTCAACATATACTTTATACCCTACTTGATAAAAGTAGTGCTGGAAGGATAACAGTATGATAGACTGGAAATTGACTATATATTAATAAATTGGGGCATCTGGGTGGTGCAGTTGGTTGAGCATGTGACTCTTGGTTTTGGCTCAGGTCATGATCTCAGCCAGGGTCATGAGATTGAGCCCCACATCAGGCTCTGCACTCAGAGTCTGCTTAAGACTCATTTTCCCTATCCCCCTACCTCCCATGCTCTGGCTTGTTCTTTCACCAAAATAAATCTTTAAGAGAAAAAAAAATCTTCAGGAAAAATAACTTATCAGCCTTAAAATGAAAAAATACTTTCTCTCACTATCCATATTTCTATATTCATTAAATTACTAGATTCAGTACATCGGAGCACTATACTACTTAATTTCATTTGAAAGATTAGAATTCAATATCCAAGTATTAAATTCTAAAATGCAACAATTTAGGTCAGGTTGGCTCCACTCAAGCAGAATACTGAGGAATCAATTATATAAAGGCAGAAACTAAAGAGAATATTCCTTTTTACTTAAAAAAAGTACACTAAATAATGTGTAGAGAAAATGAATTAATTTGAATATCAAAATATACCAAGCTAATGTGAATAAAATGTAGAGTAGTGTGGTTAAATGGGAAAAGGTACTGCTATGTCATTATTCTAATGTTTAATTCACTGACACAAAGTCTTAACCAAATATCCAAGTATGCCATCCAAGCATAATATATTTAAATAGAATCAAACAGCATTTATAATTGTAATCCCTTTTAGCTGACCAGTGGGCTAGTGTCCAGCCTGGGCTAGTGTCCAGCCTGAAAAGATAAGAGGGAGAAACATGATAGGCAAGATAATTCAATGTGATAACAAGACCTCTGTGTCACTGGAATGGCAGAGCTCAAAGGATTGGGGTTAGTCCTTAAGTATCAAATTCTAATGAAAAATTATCAAAGAGCTCATTATAATGGAGAAATCCTGAACCTTACAAAGAATAGGAGAGAATAACACAGATTTGCCTATATTGTTCACAAAGCTTAATCAAATGATTTTTTGCCCATTTAAAAAAGTACATTGATATTTTATAAGTTTAATATACTTTACATTTATATGTGTACAATGTAAAATATGTTTCAAAGAGTTTAGTAGGACACCTTATTGCTGTCATTGCTTTAGTCAATGCTATGCAAGCATCCAATGACCATGTAACAAACAATGCCTGGAAATAGTCAATTTGATTGTAAGAAAAAAATTAACCATGTAAGAATAGCCAGGGAAGTCAATTAAAAGAACAATTAAAAGAGTTAATTAAATTAAATTTTAAAAAGAGCCAATTAAAAAGAACAACGATGGAGGGTGATTAACTCTGCCAGAGAAGAAAACGTGCTTTAAAATGTCACCAATCAAAACTTAGTGGACAGACATATGAAGAGACAGACACACTAATGAAGCAAAACAGAAAAAGGTGCAAAACATATAGAAATTTGGTACATGATAAAGGCAGCATCAAAAATAAAAAGGGAAAAGAAGTAACTTTAAACAAATTATAGTGGAACAACTATATAGGAATTTGAAAAAAGATAAAGTTGAATCCAAACCTCACAAAGTAAAGCAAAATAAACTCTAAATAAATTAGGGATCTCAATGTAAAATATGAAGTCATACTACTATTAGAAGAAAACATGAATTCCTTTGTGACCTGGAGAAGGGAAAGCCTTTCCAGCTATGATTCAAAAGGAAAAAACAACAGAAAAATAAAGTGATCATTTTGGACATTTAAAAGTTTAAAAACAACTTTTGCATAGGAGAAAAAAAACCACCACAAGCAAAATCAAACACAAAGAACAAATTGGTAAAAAAAATATTTACATCATATATCTTGAATACAGTTACACTTACCCAAACATACAAAAAGCTCTTAAAATTTAAGAAAAAGATCAAAATCTCATTAGAAAAATGAACAAAAGACAAAGAAGACAGTTACCAAAAAGAAAGGTAAATATCTCCCCTCCCAAATTTAGAACAGGGCAGTGGAATTTATCCAATCAGAGCAACAAAAAGAAAAAAGGATAAAAAATAGTAAAGATAGCTTAAGGGACTTATAGGACACTATCAAGAGTACCTCTATAAACATTATATCTGTCGCAGAAAGAAAAGAGGGAGAAAGGGCCAAAAGTTTATTCAAAGAAATAATGGCTAAAGTGGGGAGAAATAAACAGATATCCAGATAGAGGTACCACAAAGAGTTACAAAAAGATGAATCTAAAGAGACTCACAAGATACATTTACATTGTCCGAAATTAAAGATAAAGAATCTCAAAAGTAGCAAAACAAAAGCAACTTGTTAACATACAAAGGAACACTCATAAGACTATGAGCAGATTTCTCTGATGAAACCTTCCAGGCCAGAAGGGAGTGGAATGATATATTCAAAGTGTTGTAACAGAAAACTTCCAATCAAGAATACGCTACCCAGCAAAGTTGTCATTCAGAAATGAAGGAGAGATAAAGAGTTTTCCAGACCAAAGAAAAAGAGTTTTCCAGACAAAAGCTGGAGTTCATCACCACTAGCCAGCCTTACAGGAAGTGTTAAAGGAACTTCTTCAAGCTGAAATGAAGGATGCTAACTAATAACATGTATAAAACTCACAGCTAAAACTAAATATATACTTAAATTCAGAATACTCTAATGTTGTAATGGTGGTAGGTAAATCACTTATAACTTTAGTATAAATTTTAAAAGAAGACTGTTAAAAATAACTATAATAATTTGTTAATGAAAACACAATATTAAAAAATGTAAATTATGACACTGAAAACATAAAATGTGGGAGTATAAAAATGTAGAGTTTTTGTATGTGTTGCAGGTAAAGTCATCAACTTAAAACAGTCTGTTAAAACTGTAAGATGGAAGCCTTATGTTGACCACAAAGCAGAAAACCTATAGCAGATAACCAAAAGAGAAAGGAATCACCAGAAAATCATTGAATCAGAAAGTAAGAGAGCAAGCAAGGAAGAAAGGAAAAAAAGGACTAAAAAACAGCCAGAAAACAATTAACAACTAAGTCCATATCTATCAATAAATACTTTAAATTATAAATCAATTAAATTCTCCAATCAAAAAACAGAGAAGCTTAATGGATTTAAAAAAAAAAAAAGGAAGACCCATCTATATGCTGCCTACAAGAGACTCACTTCAGCTTTAAGGACATAGACTGAAAGTGAAGTTATGAGAAAAGATATTCCATGCAAATGGAAAGCAAAAGAGAGCAGAAGTAGCTACACTTAGATCACACAAAATAAACTTTAAGCCAAATGGTAACAAGAAACAAAGATGGTTATTACAAAATGATAAAGGGGTCAATTTATCAAGAGGAAAAAATATTTGTAAATATTTATACACCCAACATAGGAACACCTAAATATATAAAGCAAATATTAACAGTTCTGAAGGAAGAAATAGAGCAATACAATAATAGTAGGAAATTTCAATACCCCACTTTCGACAATGAATAGATCATCCAAATTAATAAGGAAAATTATACTGACACTACACATTAGACCAAAAAACCAAAAACAAAAACAAAAGCAGAACTACACATTAGACCAGATATACATAAAGACATATATACACATAGACCACATATACATACAGAAAACATTTCATCCAACAATAGCAGAATACACACTCTTCTCAAGCCCACGTGGAACACTCTCCAGCATAGATCATATGTTAGGTATAAAACAACTCTTAATAAATTAAAAAAATTAAAATTGTATTATTTTCCAACCACAATGGTATGAAACAGAAGTCAATTATATGAAAATTCACAAATATGTGAACATTAAACAACATGCTCCTAAGTAACCAGTGGGTCAAAGATGGAAACAAAAGGGAAATCAAAAAATACCTTGAGACAAATAAAAATGGAAACACAGCATACCAAAACAAATTACATGCAGCAAAAATTGTTCTAAGAGGGAATTTCATAACAATAAAAGCCTCCACTAAGAAGAAAGGTCCCAAGTAAATAAGCTAACTTTACATCTCAAGGAACTAGAAAAAGAAGAACGAATTAAGCCCAAAGTTAGTAGAAGGGAGGAAATAATGAAGATGAGGCAGGAATAAAAAGAACTGACTAAAAAGACAATAGAAAAGATCAATGAAACTAAGAGCTGGTCTTTTGAAAAGATAAATCAATAAATCTGATATACTCACATTAATAAAATGAAGGCTAAAAATCATCTGATCACCTCAACAGATGCAGAAAAAGCATCTGACAAAGTTCAATATCCTTTTATCATAAAAACTCAGTAAACTGGGTATAGAAGGAACATACCTCAACAAATAAAAGCCAAATATGACAAGCCCACAGCTAACAGTGAAAAGTTTTTCCTCTAAGATCAGGTACAAAAGAAGGATGCTGACTCTCAACATTTTTATTCAGCATGGTACCAGAAGTACTAGCCAGAGCAATTAAGCAAAAAAGAAAAAAGAAAGAGTATCCAAATCAAACAGGAGGAAGGAAAACTGTCTCTATTTAAAGATAACATGATATTATAAATAGAAAACCCTAAAGGCTCCACTAACAAAACAAAGCAAAAAACAAAAAACTATTAAAACTAATAAATGAATTCAGTAAAGCTGCAGGATACAGTCAATATATAAAAATTAGTTGTGTTTCTGTATACTAACAATGAACTATCAGAAGGAGAAATTAAGAAAAAAATCCCATTTATAATAGCATAAAAATACTTATAAATAAACTTAATCAAGGGAGTAAGTGATCTTGACACTGAAAATTAGAAAATATTGAAGAACATTCAAATAAATGGGGAGATATCCTATGCTCGTGAATTGAAAGAACAATTTTTTTTTTCTTTTTTTGGAGTTAGAAACCCAAGTCCTGCTTTATAAGGCTGAGTGGCCATCAGTGGCTTCTCTGTGGAGATATAAGGTACCAGCCAGTGAACCTTCCTCACTTTCTCCCCATTCCCACCACCCCTCCAGCCCTCCAGATACCCTTCTCTGCAATTCAACCACTTCAAAAATACTTTGAGGAAGGGGCCGGGGGCTCAGGCTGGCTGGCCAGTTCCCATGAGGTAGCTAACACTAGTGCTCCTGGGCAGGGGCTAGTGGAGAGAGGCCAGTCATTGGCTCACAGCAGCCAGAAGTGAGTCACTGGTTGACTGGAAAGTGGGGGAAGCAGAGAGTCAAAGTCTGCCCAGAGTACTTCATCAGAGGTAACATCTGGGTGGACAGGCTGGACTTTTTGCTGGTGTCCTCACTGTCTATACTACCCAAAGCCACCCATAGGTTCAATGCAATCCCTATCAAAATTCCAAAGGCATTTTTCACAGAAATAGAGAAAAATCTTAAAATTCATAATGGAACCACAAAAGACTCCAAAAAGCCAAGGCAATCTTGAGAAAGAAGAACAAAGCTGGAGGAATCACACATCTTGAGAGCAAACAGTAATCAAACCACAGTAATCAAACACTATAGTATTGGCACAAAAACAGACATGTGGATCAATGAAGAATAGAGAGTCCAGAAATAAATTCATATTGCATATATGGCAAATTAGTTTCTGACAGAAGAGCCAAGGGAGAAGGACAGTGTCTCCAATAAATGGTGTTGAGAAAGTTGGACAGCCTCATGAGAAAGAATGAAACTAGACCCCTATCTTACACTATACACAAAAATCAACTAAAAATGGACCAAACTTGAACATTAAGAACTAAAACCATAAAACTTCTAAAACCATAAAAAAAACAGCAAAAAATTCCTTGATTCTGGTCTTGGGAATGATATTTTGGATTCGACCCCAAATGCACAGGCAAGTAGGACACCATAAAAACTAAAATGCTTCAGGGGAAAGTAATGCATAGTAAAGGAAACCATCAGCAAAATGAAAAGGCAGCCTATGGAATTCAAGAAAATATTTGCAAAACACATATCTGATAATGGGTTAATATCCAAAATATACAAGGAACTCACACAATGCAATAGCAAAAAAATAACCCAATTAAAATATGGGCAGAGGAACCAAACATTTTTCCAAAATAATATATACATTTTTCCAAATAATGTTTGGAATATAAAAAAAATATACTCAAACAAATAAATGAAAAGCTACTCAAATAATTCATCACCAGAGAAATACAAATCAAAACCACAATGAGATGATCACCTCATGCCTATTAGAATGGGTATCATCAAAAAGACAAGAGAAAAATACTGGTGAAGATGTAGAAAAAAGAGAGCTCTCATACACTGTGGTGGGAACATAAACTAAAACAGACACTATGGAAAATGGAATGGAGCACCCTCAAAAAATTAAAAAGTCCCTATGATCTACCAATCTTACTTCTGGGTATATATGCAAAGGAAATGAAATCAGTATCTTGAAGAGATATCTGTACTCCCATGTTCCCTGTAGCATTATTCACAATACCCAAGTGTGGAAACAACCTGTGTCTGTCAATAAATGAATGGATCAAGAAAATGTCTCACACACACACACACACACACACACACACACACACACACACACACGAATATTATTCAGCCATAAAAAGAGGGAAATCTCATCATTTGTGACAAAATGAATGAAGCGCTGGAAGATACTAAGCTAAGTGAAATAACTCACACAGCAAAAGACAAATACTGCACAGTATATGTAAAATCTTTTTTAAAAAGTCAAATTCATAGAGAGAATGATTGTTGCCAGGGTGTGGGGAGTAGGTGAAACAGGGAGAGGCTCAGAAACAGGTACAAACTTTCAGCTTTCAGTTGAGTAAGGTCTAACGATCTGAAGTGTAACTGTGACCATGGTTGATACTACCATGTTGTATAATTGAAATTTGCCAAGAGTGTAGAACTCAAGTGTTCTCATTTAAAGAAAAGGTAAATATGTGAGGTGACAGGTGTGTTAATTAACTTGATGACTGGTATTCTTCCACAATGTATATGTATGTCAAATCATCATGTTGTACACCTTAAGTACATTACAGTTTTACTTGTCAATTATACCTAAATAAAGGTGAAAAAAAATGAGCATGAATTAAAGCTTTAATGTTAAGGTAAATTGAAAGCTGAGAAACTTTGTTATCAGCAAACCTGTGTTACATGAAATGCTAAAAGATTTCCTTCAGGCTGATGGAAACGATAACAAATGAAAACTGGACTCTATATAGAGGAGTCCAGAATACCAAAAAGGAAAATCATGTGGGCAAATATAAAAAGACATTTAGGGGTGCCTGGGTGGCTCAGTTGGTTAGGAGACTGCCTTTGGCTCAGATCATGATCCTAGAGTCCCGAGATCGAGTCCCACATTGGGCTTCCTGCTCAGCTGGGAATCTGCTTCTCCCTCTGACCCTCCCCTTCTTGTGCTCTCTCATTCTCTCTCTTTCAAATAAATAAAACCTTTAAAATAAAAAAATAAATAAAAATAATAAAATTTAAAAATATAATAAAAATAAAATAAAAATAAAAATAATTTAAAAATAAATAAAAATAAAATCTTTAAAATAAAAAATAATAAAAAAATAAAATTTACCTCTTTTATATTTGTATGGGTGTGTGAATACTCATTCATTCTAAACTTTTAAGAAAGATGAGTGTCTCTTTAAAGAAAATACAAGTAGGGCGCCTGGGTGGCTCAGTGGGTTAAAGCCTCTGCTTTCGGCTCAGGTCATGATCTCAGAGTCCTGGGATGGAGGCCCGCATCGGGCTCTCTGCTCAGCGGGGAGCCTGCTTCCTCCTCTCCCTGTCTCTCTGCCTGCCTCTCTGCCTACTTGTAATCTCTCTCTCTGTGTCAAATAAATAAATAAATAAAATCTTAAAAAAATAATAAATAAAATTAAAAAAAAAAGAAAATACAAGTAACAATGCATTGTGAGGTTTATAACAAATGTGGAAGTATCATATAGGAGCATAAAAGGGGGGAAGTAAATAGAATTACACTGCTGTAAGTTTTCTATGTCTTTTCTGAAGAGGTATATTTTATATCTTGTAATTCATAGCAACTACTTCTGTAACTCAAAGTATGGCTAAAAGCTAACAGAAACAAGAGAATTAAATACTAAAAAACACCTGACTAACATAAATGAGGGTGGAGGAGAAAAATAGAGGAACAAAAGCAAAAGAGATAAATAGAAAACAAATAGCAA
This sequence comes from Ailurus styani, assembly GCA_002007465.1. Lineage (NCBI taxonomy): Eukaryota > Metazoa > Chordata > Mammalia > Carnivora > Ailuridae > Ailurus > Ailurus styani. The sequence continues at coordinate 222,348 of LNAC01000429.1, forward strand.
GGTAGTACATTTGAACCCAATCATCACTGGTTACAATAAATGTACATAGACAAACCCACCATGTACAGAGTTTGCCAGGCTGCATGTAAAAAAACAAAATGGAAATATATTTATTACAAAGACATACTTTAAACATATAGGCACAACAAACAGGTTTTAAGTAAAAGATGAGAAAAGATAAACATAAAAAAAATGTGGGAATGGTTATATTAATATCAATGCAGGCTTTAAGATAGGAATATTACCAGAAATAAAAAGATAGGTTTTATAATGAAAATGTGTTCATTCACCATGAAAATATAACAATCCTAAATGTTTGTGCACCCTCTTAATTGGCCTTCAGAAATACATAAAGCAAAAATTGGCAAAACTAAAAAAAGAGGGCGCCTGGGTGGCTCAGTCGGTTACGCCCACCTTTGGCCTGGGTCATGATCCCAGGGTCCTCTCTAATCAGCAGGGAGTTTTCTTCTCCCTCTCCTTCTGTCCCTCCTCCCTGCTTGTGCACTCTCTATGTTCTCTCTCTCTCAAATAAATAACATCTTTAAAAAAAAAAAACTAAAGAAAGAAAAAAAAACAGATTTGCAATTATGGTTGGAGAATTTAATACTCTTCTCCTACAAACCGACAGAAAAAGAAAAAAATTAGTAAGAATAGAAAAGATCTGAACAGTACTATCAACCAACTCAATTGACCTTTATAAAACACTACATCTGACAACTGTAGAAAGCACATACATTCTTTTTCATTTTTTAATTCCACCATAGTTAACAAGCAGTGTTGTATTAGTTTCAGGTGTACCATTTAGTGATTCAATAATTCTGTACATTACTCAGTGATCATCCTAAGTGTAATCTTAATCCCCTTTACCTATTTCACCTATCTTCCCTCCCACTGTCCTTCTGGAAACCATCACTTTGTTCTCTGTAGTTAACAATCTGTTTCTTGGTTTCTCTTTTTTTTCTCTTTGCTCATTTGTTTGGTTTCTTAAATTTCACATATGAGTGAAATCATATGGTCTTTGTCTTTTTTTTGAGTTATTTCACTTAGCATCATATCTCTAGCTCCATCCATGTTGTTGCAAATGGCAAGACCCCACTTCTTTGTGGCTGAATAATATTCCATTGTATATACATACCACATCCTCTCCATCCACTCATCCATCAATGCACACTTAGGCTGCTTCCATAATTTGGCTATTGTAAATGATGCTTCAATAAACATAACGGTGCATGAATTAGTGTTTTTAAATTTGGGGGGTAAATACCCAGTAGTGTGATTACTGGGTCATAGGATAGTTCTATTTTTAACTTTTTGAGGAACCTCCATACTGTTTTCCACAGTACCTGCACCAGTTTGCATTCCCACCATTAGTGCACAAGGGTTCCTTTTCTTCCACATCCTCCCCAACACTTGTTGTTTCTTGTGTTTTTGATTTTAGCCATTTTGACAGGTGTGAGTAGTTTTGATTTGCATTTCCCTGATGATGAGCAATGTTGAGCATCTCCGCGTATCCGTTAGTTATCTGGATGTCTTCTTTGGAGAAATGTTCATGTCTTCTGCCCATTTTTTAATTGGATTATTTTTTGGTGTTAAGTTGTATCAGTTCTTCAGGTCTCACATTTAGGTCCATGATCAATTTTGAGTTTATTTTTGTGTATGGGGAAACACAGTGGTCCAGTTTCATTCTTTTACATGTTGCTGTCCAGTTTTCCCAACACCACTTGTTGAAGAGACTGCCTTTTTCCCGTTGGATATTCATTCCTCCTTTGTTGAAGATTAATTGGTCATATAGTTGTAGACTTATTTCTGGGTTTTCTATTCTGTTCCATTGATCTATGTGTCTATTTTTGTCCCCGTACTATACTGTTTTGATTACTGCTACAGTTTAGGTTGTTTTTAAGTTTTATTTATTTAAGTAATCTCCACACCCAGTGTAGGGTTGAACACAGGATCCCGAGATGAAGAGTCATATGCTCCCCTGACTGAGCCAACCAGGTGTCCCAATTACTACAGCTTTGCAGTGTAACGTGCAGTCCAGAATTGTGATGCCTCCAGCTTTTCTTTTCTTTTCAAGATTTTATTTATTTAGTTGACAGAGAGAGAGAGAGAGATCACAAGTAGGCAGAGAGGCAGGCAGAGAGAGTGGGGGGAGCAGGCTCCCCACCGAGCAGGGAGCCCGATGCAGGACTCAATCCCAGGACCGTGAGATCATGACCTGAGCCGAAGGCAGAGGCTTAACCCACTGAGCCACCCAGGCACCCCTTGCTTTTCTTTCGCAAGACTGCTTTGGCTATTAGGGTCTTTTGTGGTTCCATACAAATTTTAGGATTATTTGTTCTAGTTCTGTAAAAAATGCTATTGATATTTTGATAGGGATTGCATTAAATGTGTAGGTCGCTTTGGGTAGTATAGACATTTTAATAATACTTGTTCTTCTATTCCATGAGCATGGAATATCTTTCTATTTCTTTGTGTGGTCCTCAATTTCTTTCATTAATGGTTTATAATTTTCAGAATACAGGTCTTTTACCTCTTTGGTTAAGTCTATTCCTCGGTATTTTAATAGTTTTGGTACAAGTGTAAATGGGATTATTTTCTTAATTTCTGTTTTTGCTGCTTCATTATTACTGTATAAAAATGCAACTGATTTCTGAACATGGACTTTGTACCTGTGACTTTACTGAGTTCATTTTTCAGTTCTAGTAGTTTTTTGAGTACACACATTATTTTAAGGGCATATGGGATATTCACCAAAGCCTAGTTAATGCTAGACTATAAAACAAGTGTCAATAAATATCAAAGGACTGAAATCATTTTAAGGATGCTTTTGCAACAAAGGCATTAAAATAATAAGAGGAAGATACCTAGGAAAGATGAATATATATATAAAATCAACTCACTTCTAAATAACTCATGGGTCAAAGAACAAATTACAAAAAATACAAATTACTGCAAATGATAATGAGAATACAACATGTCTGTATTTGTGGGATGCAGCTAATGCAGTCCTTAGAGGAAAGAAAAAGGAAGGGGGCCTGGGTGGCTCAGTCACTTAAGTGTCCAACTCTTGATTTAGGCTCAGGTCATGATCTCAGGGTCGGGCTCTGTACTAGGCATGGAGCCTGCCAAAGATTTTCTCTTTCCCTCTCCCTCTGCTCCTTCCCCCAACCCTTGCGTGTGCACCGGGGTGCACATGTGCTATCTTTCCATCTCTCTCTCTCACTTAAAAAAGTAAAGTGACGCCTGGGTGGCTCAGTCGGTTAAGTGTCTGCCTTTGGCTCCAGCTGTGATCTTGGGAGTGCTGGGCTCCCTGCTTGGCAGGGCTGCTTCTTCCTCTCCCACTGCCCCTGCCCCCCATTTGTGCACTCTCTTTTTCTCTCAAACAAATAAAATCTTTAAAAAAAAAAAAAAAGGAGAGAGAAGAAAAGAAAAAGATATAAAAAACAATGCTCTAATGGGCACCTGGTCAACTGGTTGAGGATTAACTCTTTGTTTTGATTTAGGTCATGATCTCAGGGATGTAGCCACATCTGGCTCCTGGCTCAGCAGAGAGTCTGCTTCTTCTGCCTTTCCCCCCACTCTTGCTGCAGTGGTGGATTATCCTAGTTTATCTAGGTGAACCAAATCCAATCACGTAAGTTTTTAAAAGCAAGGAATCTTTCGCAGGCGCACATGGGTGGCTCAGCTGGTTAAGCACCTGACTCTTGATTTCAGCTCAGGTCACAACCTTACAGTTGTGAGATCAAGCCCTGCATCGGGCTCCATACTGGCTGTGCAGCCTGCTTAGGATTCTTGCTCTCCCTCTGCCCCTCCCCCACCTCTCTCAAATAAATAAATAAATGGGCAAGCAAGCAAAAAATCTTTCCTGGCTGTGGTCATAAAGAGATATAACTACAGAGGAAAAATCAGAGAAATTCAATGTTACTACTGGCTTAGATGGTGTAGGAAGGGAGCCAAGAGCTAAGGAATTCACGTGGCCTCTAGAAGCTAGATAAAGCTCTTACCAGAGCCTGGGAAAAGAAATGCAGTCCTACTAACACCATAATTTTATATCAGCAAGACCCATGCTAGAGTTCTAACCTTACACCTTATCTTGTGTAAGATAAGTCTGTATTGTTTTAGTCACTGTCTGTGGTAATTTTGTTTCAGCCACAAGAGGAGACTAATATAAAATTCTACATATATGAATAGGCAGTTAATGACTATCAGAGATTTAAGGAAATCCCATAATGGGAAAGAAGAGGCCCAGATTAACAAAATGATAAATGCAGCTTGGGGAAAAAATTATGCAGTTAGAAAAAAAAATTTGAAAACAAAAAGGAACTCTTAAAAACAAAAAATAACAGGAAGACAAGCTCCAAAGAAGGGCTGAATGAAAGTTGAAGAAATATCAAGAGAGATATGAGACAATGAAATAGAAAATAGAAAAGAAAATTAGAGGATTGGCCCCAAAGGTTGAATATCTGAGTGACAAAAGAAGCAAAAATGAAAACAAAGAAAAACAAAGGAAGAAATCAAATCTATCAAGAAAATCCCCTAGAACTACAATGCAGGAGTTTCAAGACTGAAAGAGGCCATCAGATGCATAGGACCTGGCTGAAAAGAGACCCATCCCAAACCAAGACCCGGAATATCACCACACTGGTGACAGAGAAGACCCAAAAAAGCTTCCAAGAGAAAAATCAAGTTTCATTCAAGTATCAGGAATCAGAGCGGGATCAGACATCTCAACAGCATACTAGAAGCTAGAAGACGATGGAACAACACGTTCAAAATTCAGGGAGACAATTTCCAGATTATAATTCCATACCCAGCCAAGCTACGTTCAAGGTTGAGGGCAGAATAAACACATGCAGACACCCAAGGTTTCGAAATTTACCTCCTGGACACTTTCTCTGGAAACCAATGGTGAATTTCCTCACCAAATTAGGAAGAGGACAACATGATTCTCACAGCACAGGGAATCCAACACAAGATAGAAAAGGAGAACAAATCAACAGTTGTACAGCAGATCTAGATCACAGCATGTCAAAAAGTTCTGGCAGTTACTTATTCCACAAGATGAACCATTAAGAATACAGATATCTTGGGCGCCTGGGTGGCTCAGTGGGTTAAACCTCTGCCTTCGGCTCAGGTCATGATCTCAGGGTCCTGAGATCGAGTCCCTCATCAGGCTCTCTGCTCAGCAGGGAGCCTGCTTCCCCCTCTCTCTCTGCCTGTTTCTCTGTCTACTTGTGATCTCTCTATCTCTGTCAAATAAATAAATAAAATCTTAAAAAAAAAAAAGAATATAGATATCTCCCACTTTCCCAAAGTTCGAATTATACAACGTCACTTTTATGAAAGCCCTACATTAGTACGCATTTTTTGCTAACTGACAGAAATCTGACGAGGATCTTCCCTTTGGCAAAAAAAGTAGAAGAGGGAAAATAGCATTCAGCATTTGATTTGTAGTAAGCAATCTGGAGGCAGCGCACAACCAAGTGGTGACAGTGGCGCCACCAGGCTCCTTCCCTGGGAACTACACGAGTATCTCAGCATCAAGCTGCCAAAACTCTGTCCGAGCATCTGTGCCTTATCGGAATTTATTTTGTGTGTTGTTAGCAAGCTAAGTTATCAGAACAGCCCAGGACAGGTTATTTTGGGGGTCTGGGCACACTAAAAAATATTTTCATATAAATTAATGGTAACTGGCTCTTTGCTTTATGCCATTTCAACTTATTAAGTTTTTATAGGAAAGCTCTATTTTTGGATAGTAGGGGAAACCTAAAATGTCATTAAGAACGTCTTGTGTGACTTGATTGAGAGATGATTTATGTAACTGAGAGCCTGGTTGATAATCAGTGATAAATATATAGGAAACAAACTAAAAACAAGAAAGCTGTTATTAATCCTAAAGAAAACAAAAGTTGTACACAAATTGGAAAGAGATCATAGTGTACAATAGGGTTTAGGTGTCAAAATAAATTTTGCCTTGTTAAAATATGCAAACACTTAAAATTTATCTAACTAAAATTACACCATATCTATATAGGAAGGATGGAGGGATAAGAAGTATACATGTGTGGGTGGTGGAGGGTATGTGTGAGAGACAGACGAGTGATGTATCTACAAGCCAAGAAATGCCAAGGGTTGCCTACAAGCACCTGAAGCTAGGAGAGTGGCATGGGCCAGTTCCCCCCCCTGGAGCCTTGGGAAGGAACCTACCTCACTGACAACTTGATTTCAGACTTTAGCCTCCATTTGTTTGTTTTAAGCCACCCAGTCCGTGGTACTTTTTTATAGCTGCCCCAGCAATGAATACACTCACCTTAAAGAATCTGACTAGCTATCGCTGCCATTCTGTATCCGCCATCTTCCCGCTGCTACTTGAACATGAGGATACTCCCTTTTATTTTTTTTAAAGATTTTATTTATTTGAGAGAGAGAGAGGAAGAGAGCACAAGCAGGGGGAGGGGCAGAGGGAAAGGGAGAAGTAGACTCCCCGCCAAGCAGGGGGAGCCTGATGCAGGGCTCTATCCCAGACCCTGGATCATGACCTGAGCTGAAGGCAGATGCTTACCTGACTGAGACACCCAGGTGCCCCACTCCCATTTATTTTAAAGAGCAATCCCCTGATATTCTGACTACACAACATGCAAAAGAGCAAAGAATTACCTGCAATAGAAAGTTTAAAAAAGTGCGGGGCGCCTGGGTGGCTCACTTGGTTAAGTGTCTGCCTTTGGCTCGGGTCATGATCCCAGGGTCCTGGGATCTGAGCCCCGCATCAGGCTCCCTGCTCTGCAGGAAGCCTGCTTTTCCCTCTCCCCCTCCCCCTCCTGGTGTTCCCTCTCTCACTGTGTCTCTCTCTGCCAAATAAATAAAATCTTAAAAAAAAAAAAAGTTTAAAAAGCGAAGGACACCTTAACAAAGCAACAACTGTACTCAAATTGCTAACTCTTGCCACACTATTGGTAGGAAAATATCAAAACCAAAGTGAGGCCGACTTTAAGGTGCTAGGATACGTGCAAAGATATTTTACTTTCTCTTATAATCTCCTCAGTAAGGTTAATATTTACTTAAGATTCTGACTTTTTAATGCTTTATCACAATTGTTCTCTTTTGCAATATGCTTTCTAAGGGTTTTACTGAAATTGCCTTTTTGAAACAGTGAGTGAGTTGTGGCTGATTTTATTCTAGGCACCAAGAGAAAATAATGTGCTGCAGAACTTATTCCATTCAGCTCTGAAAACCTGAAATGTAATCATCAATCACAGACTTGCACTTTTTCCTAATGAAAAAAAGATGCTTCTTAATACATTTTAGGAACAAGTACTCTAAACACTCGAATTATGGAAGAGGCCACCTCAAAGAGTGAAGCAGTCCCTTCACTGGCAAGATTTAAGAGGGATATTAAGAAAGGGCTGTCTGAAAAGGAATCATGTGTTTGTTAGAATGGTAGGCAGCTTTCAAATTTTAAATCACAAGCTATTAATAGGTTGTGAAATAAATATAATGGGTTATGACTAGTATATTTTTAGTGGCATTTAATGAAATAGAACAGAATAGAAAATTGTGGGGTAAAAAGCATGACATATGCAAAGGCTGATTCATGCAACTTTCACTCATATATTTATTATACATTTGTAAATTATATATTATATTTATTATATCATACACACACGCATACACACACACACACACACACACACACGTAGTTAAAGTTACCTGTGTGTTGAGTTGTGATGCAAACTTTGTTTCTTACTATGGGTCACATTCAAAAAGGTCTGAAAAGGTCTTAGAGGGTAAACTGGAACACCAAACAAGCGGCCAGCCAGATGCATCCTGCAGGCAGAGAGGACCTGGGCCCAGGGCCTGCTTCAGTGGGTGGAGCTTGGTTGAGACCTGGCCACCCAGAGCACTTTCCAACACAGGGCTGAGCCAATGCTGTGGGGAAATCCCACTGTGAGATCACCAGGAAGGAACCCAGAGCACGAGTTCAGTCTGGTTGAAAGTAGAGTGCAGAAGGTACTGTATGATAAAGGCAGACAGAAAACACCAAATAGGCCTAGGCAGTCAACTCGGGAATGAAAAATAATTTACCACTATGCAGGAAAACATCTCTCATCCTCCCCAGAGTGGTTTTGTTTAGCTCTGAAGCCAATTATATTCAAAAGAGACAATAAAATAATGCCTATGAACAGTGGTCTGTATCAGTAATTTTTTTTTTATTTCATGTCCTTGGGACACAGTTTCAGAGTACTTCTTAAAAAGCAATTTGGCAGTAAAGGGAAAAAGTCAGTTTAGGATTTTTCTTTATGAATCATAAAAAAATTTGCAGGATGTATTATCTCATATGTTGCCAGAAAATAAAATTAATGAGTAAACTAAGTTTCAATTATGAGCCAACCTTGTAAGCTATCATCAACATGCCATATGCATTAAACACTCCCAAATTTCAATCTAGAGTTATGTCATTTTGAAAACAAAAGTTGACCCCACCCCAAAAACTGAATGCAATCCCATCCTCTGCACCTTTTCTGACCAGTGAGAAGCCGTGGTAAAAAAAAAAAAAAAAACCCAAGAGGAAAAGATTCAAACTGGATTCAGTAATATTTAAAATCTCTCCTATGCCAACAAGTTTTCCAAAGAGGGTAAAACAGCAAACTCCATTTGGTTTTTCAAAATTATGGCCAAAAGGTTAGGATAGGAAGATATTAAAGTTAATATACGGTTTTCACAATATCTGTGGATTTATTCTTATCTTCTCCTTTCCCCACATTTTTTCTTCTAAGAGTGAATTTCTTATAAACGAATCAGAGAAAGGAAGTCAAAATTGCTCACTCCGTTGTTATAAGCCTGAATGGTTACCCACGCTTCCTCAAGAATCTTTTCTCTTTTTCTAACTTTAGAGAAACAGGAGGATTCTCTCAAGTTGATGCTTTCCTCCTGGAATGCCGCCTACACAATTTTTCATTTTGGCTTCAGCTCCACAGAGTAACGTGAAAACACCCAAGCGTCTGTAACGCTCTGTCAGGCCCTTGCCTTTCCCTTCACTCTTTTCTTTTTGCTATTCATGTATTTACTGTGGAAGGCCTACTTTAATTAAATCTGACCTTTTAACTTTCCTTCTATGTTTTTCTATCATCCACAGAAGTTATGTATGTTGTACTTGAAAGCGTATTTTATACTTGATAGAATCTTTTCTGTGGTGACTTTATTTTTTAAAGTCACAAAACACTCACGGCAAACAGGAAGCAGCTAAAAATAATGTTGGAGAGTTGTGAACTCAATATCTCTTCTTGGGTTCACAGGCACTTTGTACTCAGTATATCCCAAACCAAACCCTTTATTAGCATTCCCCAACAGCTCCACGTGTTGCCCTCTCACCGAAAGGTCTCATCATTCTTTCAGCATCCCATGAAGAAATTCTTTTGTCCTCTCTGTCCTCCAATACAGTTGTCAAGTCTCAGACACGTGAATTATTAAGACTTTTTGGAGCCCAGCATTTCTTTCCACTCTCAGAGCCCCTACTCCGGGCTCTCATCTGGATAAACACAAAAAGCCTAACTGGTCTTTCTGGTTTGACCTCTGCAATCTACTCTCCGCATGTGGTCAGAGACTTCCTAAAACACAGATCTGTCACATGGAGAAAACAGCAGCCATCTTATGTCTCCTGATGAGAAGACAGTCACAGCTTACGCTTGTCAGAGTGATCACAACAGTCGGGTGCAAGTCGTCAGTCTGCAGGAAACAGCAAGGGTGGAAGAGCCCCCAGAGCTACACCTTGAGCACACAGTGAGCAACCTCCAGACTGTGGGGAGCTGCGCAGGCCAAAAGTCCCAGGTTCTTCCAGAGATAAATTGTAACAAAAATCGATGCAGGAGAAATAGCATATAAAAATAAAAGGCTTAGTTAACCTTTGAAAAATGAGCAAGACTGAACTTGTGCCTAGGAACACACACCTGAATGAACTATAAAGAAACACAAGGGCAGAAGGACTGAAGTCAGGGTGTGCTCTGTGAGGACAGATGGAGCTGGGACTGGGATGGGGGCCCATGGAGGGGCTTCTCAGGATGGCAGACAAGTTCGATTTCTTGCTCCATGCTGTGGTTACCAGGGAGCTTCCTTTAGCTGCTTTATTAAGCCACACACTTGTTCATATAGTATTCTATTCCATTTTGCATTGAAAAGGTTAAAAACACACACACAACGTGGATCATGTCACTGCCCTGTTAAAACCCTTCCATGGCCTCACGGTGCTTGTAAGGAAAAGTACAAGCTCCTTCCTTCACATGGTAGATAAGGCCTTGCGGCACCTGGCTCTCTACCCAAAGCCTCAACAATTGCTAGTCTCCTCCCTATGCTAAATTTTCAGTTCCTGAAAAGTACTGTGCTTTCTCATGTCATGGCTTTTGAACATAAGTTACTTCTGCTTGGAACAATCAAATGCACTCTCTTTCCCCTTCACTTGGCTGATTCCTGTTTGTCCTTCAGGCCGCAGTGGGAAAGTCTTCCCCGATGCTTTAATGTTGGGTGAAGTACCCTTCCATCTACCCATTACACACCATACCTTCCCAATCACAGCATTTATCATCTGTATTCATATTTATTAGTGGATATCTTCCTAGGTCAACAACGAGGCAAGATGTATGCCCTCAAATTTTCATATCTCCAATGCCTAGCACAATGCCTAGAACAGAATAAGTACACAGTAAACATAAATAAAATGAATATGTACATCCATTTATTATAAATGAAAATTACCTTTGTGGCATCAATTTATAAGAAAATAAGAAAATATAAGCAAAGTAATAAAGATGACTATAACAGTATGCTAGATACTCTTCCATTAACTCATTTAATGCTCTAAACACTACGACATCAATATTATATTTATCACCAAAAGAAACTGAGCCATGGAGAAGCCAACTAACATGCTCCAGGTCACAGAACCCACAAATGGATTAGAACACAGACAACCTGTCTCCACCTTGCTCTAATTCCAATAAATTATCACCTCCCACTGCCCAACCAATATCACTACCATACATTTCAATGATTGAAGCAAGTGGCTTTAATGGGAAAAAATAAAACAAAACAGAACAAAACTCTATTGAGGTTACCTGATAGGGAATACCGACGAATATGATATACATATTAAGATGCTGGATGCCAAAATTCGAGGACCTGGGAAGGAGAGAATAGCAGGTACAAGGGCATTTCAAAGAGTGGGTAATCTGACTCTCCCGGTAAACTATGCACTGAGATGTCAAGTCCTGACATACTTTATACTGGCCTCCAGCCGGGCCAAGGAACAATACCTCTGTGATTACAGGCTGACGACAGGCAGGCCTTCAGAGCAACAGTGAGGCAGACAAATATGAGTGTCCACGGTACACAAGGTACCAAATCTGATGCAAAGTTATAGACAGATCCAGGACTACAGCTCTTGGTAAGCACAGACTTTCAATCAAAATAAATTCATGCGTTCATTCGTTCATTAGCATCTTTGCAACCATATATGGCTCTCAGGACTCAAAAGTAAAACATGATGTGGTGCTACCCTCAATAAGCTTATGTGAGGTAGACAAACAAATGAACCAAGAATTCTAGCATAGACAAGACATCCTATAAGAAGTCTGTATGGTTCCCTTGGCATATCTGAATCACACCAGACAAGGTATGGGTAAAAGCTAGAGTCCAGGATATTTCTAGAAAAACATTTTTAGGGGGCTCCGTCTTGAAGCTATGTACTCCCGATTAGAGAACCAAGTAGTAAATAACCCAGTTACTACTGCAAACTGATAAGTCACATGAAGAATAGTAACTGTGGATATTGAGAAGGGTAACAGGCTAGAGAAAATCTTATAGAGGAAGGAGAAGTCAAACCGGAACCTGAAGTCTGGGTAGGGTTGTAGAGAAAGGAGGGAGGAAACGGACAGATACATCTAGGATTCTTGCAGGCAGAGAGGCTGAACCTGCACTGCTCTGTTGTAAACTTATTGCTGCAAGATTCAGGGCAGAGTTGAAAATGCCAGTTCGTGTGGTCCAAGTGGACCATGGGGGAGATGCACATGCCTGTCAGTGAAAAGCTTAAAACACTGAAATCACAAAATTCTAGGAAAAATAAGACTTTAAAAAAAATCTGTAAGCTCTGGATAGGGGCAGGTTTTATGATGCTAATGACAACAGGCTGATCTTTTTTTTTTTTTTTTTGACCCCTAAAAATGCTTTTTCCTGAAGAGCTCACCCACATTCAACAATGACACAGACAAGAGCAAGATGCATTCAGAGTGGCAAGAGTGAAGAACTGAATAAAGGGGAGGAAGGAGAAAAATGGCTAGAGGTCAACAGTGTAGCAGCAACAATGCAGAAGCCACAAAACAGGTGAAAGCAGATGACACTGAACTTACATGAGTAACAGACATGGCCAGGAGGCCTAAGTAAGTACAATAATAAATACACAGCAAGATACCTACTGCAGGTATCTCTGAGCTTTTGTGATAACAAAAGGGATAGAGGGCTTTGAAATTTATCTGTCTACACAGTTGGTTGATACCAACAAAGTGAGACAGATAAAGTGGATAGAAGAAATAGTGACACCAAAAGACATGTAAAAAGTGAACTATCTTCTCTCTCCTGTATTCTCTCCCGCATCTGGGCATCAGTGTGCAACCAATTAACCCAAGACAAAAACCAAGTACCATTTTTTAAAACTGCCCTTTCCTTTCCTTTTTAAATTTTAGTGTGCCTCAGAAACATGGAGGACTTGTTAAAAAGGACAGGTTCCTTGGCCCACTCCAAATGATGGTGATTCACTGAGTCTGTCTAGGGCCCGGGAATCTCTCTTTTTAGGAATGTAGGTTATCTCACGTCAGTCAGAATGGCTAAAGAAAGAGGCAAGAAACAGTAAGTGTTGGTGAGGATACGGAGAAAAGACAATCCTCGTGCACTTCTGGTGGGGATGTAATTTGGTGTAGCCACTGTGGAAAACAGTATAGAGGGTCCTAAAAAAATTAGAAATCGAAATACCATATGATCCAGTAATTCTACTTTTGGGTATTTACCCAAAGAAGAGAAAAGTTTACTAAAAAAGATATATGTGGGGCACCTGGGAACAGCTTCTGCCTCTGGCTCAGGTCATAATCCCAGGGTTCTGGGATCGAGCCCCGAATTGGGCTCCCTGCTTGGTGGGAAACCTGCTTCTCCCTCTCCCACTCCTCCTGGTTGTGTTCCCTCTCACTGTATCTCTGTCAAATAAATAAATACAATCTTTAAAAAAATATATATGTACCCCATGTTTATTCCAGAATTATTTACAATAGCCAAGATCTGGAAACAAGCAAGTGTCCATTGATAATGAATGGATAAAGAAGATGTGGTATATATATGTGTGTGTGTGTGTGTGTGTGTGTATGGAATATTACTCAACCATCAAAAAGAATGAAATCTTGCCATTCTTGACAACACAGATGGACCTAGAGGGTATTATGCTAAGTGAAAAAAGTCAGACAGAAAAAGACAAATACCATATGATTTCACTTACGTCTGTAATCTAAAATAAACCAACCCAAATGAATAAGCATATACACACAAAAAACCCAGAAATAGACTCATAAATACAGAGAACTGGTAGGTGGAGAGCTGGGGGTATGGGGGGGTGGGCAAAATAGATGAAGGGGATAAAGAGGTATAAACTTCTAGAAATTAAAAAAAAATAGTAAGTCATGGATGAAAAGTACGGCATAGGGAATATAGTCAATAATACTGTAATAACTCTGTATGGTAACAGGTGTTAACTACACTCATCACGGTGAGCAGTTTATAACTGATATAGTTGTTCAATCATTACGTTGTACACCTGAAACTATTATTGTATGTCAACTAAACTTTAATTAAAAAAACCTCTAACCCATTGGTAACCATACTTGTTAGAAATGAATTGGACTTAAAGTATGATTTTTGCAGATATGAAATAAAGACAATTTTTTAAAATTTTTTCATTATTTATTTTAGTAGGCTCCATGCCCAACGTGGTGCCTAAACTCAAGATTAAGAGGGAAAAGACAGTTTTTAACTCCCCCTCCCCAAAAAAGGGTACTTATAGAATTCTGATGAAAGAAGCACACTGTGAGACAAAGGATCTCAAATCCCATCAAACTCTGTGCAGATTCTCTAAGTCACTCCTTTGTCTCTCCACTGTCACTGTCTTAATTGTGGTCTTCACTTCCTTCCTGGACTAATATTATAAGCTTCTACCTAGTTCCCCTCCTCCTGATTCTTCCCCTTCCAAGCCATCCCACACACAAAGCTTCTAAACCACCGGCCTATGCAGGATAAGCAATGATCTGGCAGCCCCTGACAATGTCTCCTCCTGCTGTCCTAATGCAGCTTATCACACTGGAAAGGAAAAGGGAAGAGGGATGAGAGTCTGTTAACAATGGCTAAAACAAGTACCCTTAATGACTATGGCAGAAGGAGATGAAGAAATAAAAAGCCATTCTGAAAATAACTAAGGTAAAATGAACTACCTGGCTTATAAGAGACCCCATGGGCATACTCATGGAATTATTTTTTTATTATTAACATATAATGTATCATTTGCCCCAGGGGTACAGGTCTGTGAATCATCAGGCTTACACATTTCACAGCACTCACTAGCACAAACCCTCCCCAATGTCCATAACCCACCCACCCTATCCCTACCCTTCCACTCCCCAGTAACCCTCAGTTTGTTTCATGAGATTAAGAGTCTCTTATGGTTTGTCTCCTTCCTGATCTAATCTTGTTTCATTTTTTCCCTCCCTACCCTCCACGACTCCCTGCCCTGCCCCTCAAATTCCTCATATCAGAGAGATCATATAATTGTGTTTCTATGATTGACTTATTTTGCTTAGCGTAATACCCTCTGGTTCCATCCACATCATTGCAAATGGCAAGGTTTTGGGGTTTTTGATGGCTGCATAGTATTCCTGTGTGTGTGTGTGTGTGTGTGTGTGTGTGTGTGTGTGTGTGTATCATATAGCAGCAACATCCACAATAGAAAGAACCTAGATGTCCATCAACAGATAAATGGATAAAGAAGATGTGGTACTCATGGCATTGTTACACTCTAGTAGTTATAAATCTGCACAGCATTGGGAAGAACCTAATGTCAGCAAGACCCTACATCTTAAGTAGTATTAGAACTGAACAGTTATTGGGCACCTGGGTGGCTTAGTCAGTCAAGCGTCTGCCTTCAGCTCAGGTTGTGATCTCAGGGTCCTGGGGTCGAGCCCCGCATTGGGCTGTCTGCTCAGCGGGGAGTCTGCTTCTCCCTCTGCCCCTTCCTCCTACCTTGTATTTGCTCTCTCTCTCTTCTCTCAAATGAATAGAAAAAAATCTTTAAAAAAAAAAAAAAAAGAACTGAGTAGTTATTTTACCTAATAGATAAAGCCAACTTAAAAAAAAATGACTATGAAGCATCTTTGGAATAGAATACAGGTACACATGCAGCACTTGCCAATTAATATCTTCTCTCAAGATAAGGGGCAAGAAATGCACAAAATTCATACCTCACGCTTGGTAAGTTCTTCATATTAGACACATTTAGGAGCCAGATTGTTAAGACTATGTGGAACATTTGTCCTGCTGTTGTTTGTACATATGGGGCGGGGGACTCTGACTTAGAATAGAACCCTATCAAAAGAGGGACAAGGATTCCCCCTGGCCTTAAGTACAGCTCTCTCTGGCCACTCTGAAAGCCCATGATATACTTAGGAAGGCAAAATGGCACTAAAAGAGCAGGAGGTAGGAGAGAGAGGGTCACTCATCACCAATACTGACTCTGAAACAACAAACAGATCCCATAAAGCATATTAACTTTGGATTTCTATTCACCTGTGTATGATTATAGCTGCTATAAAATATCTTAAATTTGTTGTTATAAAGCGTTGTTGAAACTACTTCATCCTCACTTGCATTTGAAATAGATGGAGCACACTTTGCCTGCCATGTACTGAACAATCATACTCTAAAGGAGATGCTCAGCTAACCCACACACCTTGTGCTGCCTCTCAACTAGCAACTTTTCACGAGTTTCCTCCTGCTATGGGTCACCGGACCTCAATCCTCGCCCAGTAGTTTCGTATATTATTATATGGCAACAAGCTGCCTATTAAATAGCCTTCAAGAAGAGAATCCCCAGTGGCCAGGTTCCTAACATGTGTTTCCATAACGATCATCAGGGTGCCTGGCTAGCTCAGTTGGGTAGAGCGCGAGACTCTCAGTCTTGGGGTTTTTAGTTCAAGCCCCACATTGGGGGTAGAGGTTACTTAAAAAAATAAATAAAATAAATGTAGGATCCCTTAAAAAAAAAAAAGACAAACAAACCTGACCATCCTAAAAAGCCTCATAGTCATCAATTTTAGTCTTCTACTTCCAAGGACCTGAAGTAGGGATGACTTCTTTTAGATTACAGAATGAAAAGAAGAGAGAAAAAGAGAGGCAAAAAGAGAGGTAGGGGAAAGGGTAAAAGGAAGGAGAAACAGGAATGAGAAAAAAGCTGGGGGAATGGGGGGCTGGGTATTCTGACAGCCCAGCATTTGCTTCCCTAGGTCCACTGGATGCGTTTCCTGGAATCCAATGGTTTCCAGGTGCATTCTGGGCTAAGCCTCCCAGTCTTTGCCACTGTTAAGGTCACGGGAGGAAAACCTGATCTTTTCACTCACAGTGCTGGGGCTCCACATGTGAGGGGCCCAGCTACTCCCTCCCCCTTCCTTGGATTCCCAGCCTTAAGGAACAACTCAGAAAAGTAAAAAGTCTGCGAAACAGCTGTAGGGAACTGTACTTGGAGCCCAGCAGGACCATGCTGAGAAAGACAGGCACACACTTCATTTTGGAATGTACAGGAATGAAACGGATTGGTTCACTTCCATATGCCAGAGGCTTTTCTTTTTTTTTTCTTTTTCTCTCTCCTTCGTTTTACCTTATTAGTTTATTTTACTTTATTTTGCAAATACATTCTCAGATGTCACTCTCCAGAAGTCTGCAATCCACAGGCAAGGATTTAGTACTCAGTCAGCTGCAAACGAAAGTACAATTACTTCTCTGTCCGAAAGTTCAACTTTCTTTGTTTCCCCCACCAGTGCTGATTTCCTGTAGCTGACTGGCTCCAATGCGAGAGTGAAGTAATTTCTTTCCTCTGTGATTTATTTTCTGACGATCAGTAAGCAAAACTACTATAAAGAAAGGAGGAAAAGGCGATTCACAATGAATCTTTCTCAAGAACACAACTCCAGAGTGACAGAGCAGGTAAAACGGGGTACTGTGTACCAAGAAGCTTGAGAATCAAGCTCCACGTTCATACCTATTTCTGTGTAACAGCAACAGTTTTTAGTAAAACTCGGTGCCAGGTACATAATGCTAAGAGCTTTACATGTATTTTCTCACTGCACCGGAAGGATCATCCACGTTTTACAGATGAAGACATTGTGGTTTACAGAGGTTAAAAAACCTGCCAAAGGGCGTGTGGCTAATACAATGGCAAAATCAAGGCGCCAGCGCTGCAAGGCGCCAGCGCTGCTCGACCTCCAAAGACCCATTCCCCAGGGTTCACAAAGCTTGGACAAAAGCCTGTTGCCTGGAAATGCACACAGGATAACTAGACACTATCAACTAGAGCTGAACATATCCTTTTTGTTACATCCTATCTTAAATCTCTCTTAAATGCATTCATCTCTTCATGTTAGTAAGTAAAATAGACTCAACTAAGCCTTTCTTTAGCGATTCAGGATCTGTAGTGTTTTCCAATAATCATGTGAGTGAGTTTTTGCTTCTTTTGCTTGTTTTTAGATACAGATCACTGCAAGTACTTCCCAAGGAGTGTAATGGCATCTATCACGAGCTTGAGTGAGATACACAAGGTACAGGGAGGTTGCCTGATAAGTATGCAAGATTCTACTGAGAGATTAAGCTAGACTAGGGGAAAAAAAGAGGCCTGAGGCTAAACCATAGATCCATCCCTTCCACCTCCACCTGTATTTCAATGAACTTCACTTTGGACATGCTTTATCCAGGGATGCTATAGTATTCATTCACTCATTCACTGGACAGAACTCTACTTAATGCCGTGTTAAGAGGTGGAGGATACATACTCAAGCTAAAGCCACAACCCTGCCTTTAGTCTGATCTGGCACAAAACAGCCTCACTGGGCGCCTGAGTGGCTCAGTCAGATAAGCATGACCATTCAGGTCATGATTCCAGGGTCCTGGGACAGAGTCCCGCATTTGGCTCCCTGCTCAGTGGGGAGTCTGCTTCTCCCTCTGCCTCTGCCCTACTACCCCCCCGCCGCTTGTGTGTGCTCGTGCTCACTCAAATAAATAAAATCTTAATTTAAAAAAAGAGTCTCATGCAACCCATCACGTATGCACAGTAGGGATGTTCATGAGACTGTTGTGAAGGTTCTTCACAAAAAACCCAGGAGATATTTCTGTCTGATACTTGGGTCAAAAGTAGTAGTTCTATAGAATAACTGATCTGTTTTTGATCCCACAGACACTCTACACTCAAAACTTACTGAGCCTACTCTCTTTACAGCTAAAAAACCCAGAGCCCACTTTGGCCCATTCATGGTCTATGAGATGCAACATTTTAGCAACTGTCTCATTCCTAAGTCAGCTGATATCCCTAACCTTTTTCCTCCCTTTTTCTTTTTCAGCTTTAAATTTGAATCTTGTATTTTATTTCCTTAATCTTCTGGGGGAAATGTACAGTAGAAATAAATAAATAAATATATACATATGAAATTTTTAGTAGAGTAATATGTGCTGACTCCCAAAACTCCAAAAATTGGCTTTTTAGATATCTCTTTGAAATCTCTACTAAGAACTGCTTTTATTATTTTCCTACCTTAAAGTTTAAGCTTTCTTGAGGGAGGGGAGTTCATGGAGAATATTTATTTGGAGTCTAGCTGTGTTCTCTCTCTCTTTTTTTTTTTTTTAATTTCACAGAGAGAGAGAGAGAGAGAGATCACATGCAGGCAGAGAGAGAGAAGGAAGCAGGTTCCCTGTTGAGCAGAAAGCCCGATGCGAGGCTCAATCCCAGGACCCTGAGATCATGACCTGAGCGGAAGGCAGAGGCTTTAACCCACTGAGCCACCCATGCGCCCCTAGCTGTGTTCTCTTCTAACTAATGTAAGGTTTGAAAGCAGAAAGCAACCATTCACATATGAGAATATCCCAGATGCCAACTGACATATGCAGACCTTGCTCTAGTGACTAGGTGACATTATATGAAAAGTGAATTCCCTTGGAGTGAATTAAAATGCATTTTCTATTGTTATCAGCTCTAGACTTATGGTCTCAGCTCATTCGGCTTTCTTCAAGTGGCTCCATATTAAGTTCTAATCAAGCCTTTATATAAAATACAGAGCCAACTGCAGCCCAAATCCTACTTCTCATTTGGAAGATGAGTTCTAAAGGGGACCAAAAAAAGGCTATTCATTCAAAGGTTAAAGACATTTTTGGTGGTGCTGAAAATGATTTGCCACTTTATATCTAAGTTAAAATGACATCTTTTTAAATTTGATTTTTAGACCTAAGTTAAGAACAAGCTTAAATTACTGTTAATTTTCCTGTTACGAAGAACATATGAGCCTTAGCAGAAGTCAGAAGAACAACAGTGTGTGTGAGCGAGGATGTGGCATCTCTGCAAAGGCAGACCCAGCACACAGACAGGACCTATCTTTCTGTGGTGCCTAATCATTGGGGGGCTGGGAGACACACGCGAGTATACCGCTAAGAGAAGAAAGAAGTTTTGCATGCCATTGTTTTTCAATCACTACTATCCTCATGACCAATCTTCCAGATTCCCTTTCTCCTTTGCAGCACATGTCACATAAAATGACGCACAACAGGATCAGTGTATCAGACAACATTTTCCTTTAACTCTTCTTTACAATGGCCCAAGAGTCTTAAATAAGTGAATATATAGATGTTACCTTTTAGCTCTTTCCTTACAAAATACTCAAATGAAAAATGAACCATATTAATAAATTTGTATGCACGTGTATCTCAGATGTATTTCTTTTTAATACCAGACAAAAGACACATCACTGTTACATTCCACTAAGCCTTCTTCATTGGCGTTACCAGCAGATTCTTATATGCATTAAAAAAGGGCCCTTGGGAGCATCACTGAGCATTTTCATGGAACAATGCCAAAAGAGAAATTTTGTGAGTTAAACAGATGTTCTAGTTTAGAGAGGCATTTGAACAAAGTTGAGTAAAACCTCCAAATAAATCCCAAGTACTATTTCCTTAGAGCCTACATATACAAAATTATAAGCCAAACAGGGTCTAAGTACTGAGTAAATAACAGTAATGATACTTATCATTAATGTCATTATTCTTGAAGGCTTACTAGGTGACAGGGACTGCACGGAGTACTTTCCATCACCTTGTTTAATCCTCCTAACGAGGCTGTGAGGGAGATACTGTTGCTGTTGCCACTTTACCTATCAGGATGCTAAAGGCACAGACCAATAAAGAACGTTTGTCTGAAGTAACACGGCTGAAGAGTAGAAAGCTGGTGAGACTCTGGAGTTAGCACTTTTCTACCGCACCAGAGTGCAGCACAATACAGACCTTTACTTAAGTCATGAATGAAACTGATGAAACCGCTCATTAAGTGATCCTTACACTCATTTCTGAGAAGAGCACACAGCCCTAGCTTAGGTTTCAAATACCCAAGGTTTGCACTCCTCACTCTAGGGGTGACTTCTACAATTTCTGGGCTATTGCTACATCTTTGAATCCCTGGTACCCAGCCTAGTTCACGACACACAATAGATACTCAATAAAAGTTCGCCGATTGAATAAGTGAGTGAACATAATTTAGTCATTGGTTTTAAAAGGAGTAGAAATGCCCTTCATGGAAAATGGCAAATGTATTCAGTCTGATAAAGCTATTGCAGGAAGCTTTCTAAAAAACAAATCTATGATATTAATTATTGGTCTCTTTGGTAAATAAGAGCTAGTTCTTTTTTCCCCTCTGAAACCAATATAGGTGAACTATATCCTAAAACAATAACGACATCCACAATATACTTCTCTGTGCATTGTGGGAACATATGATTTAGTTGATTTAAACAGAGACAGCCAAATCAGAAAAACATTTAAGTTGACAAAAAGTGATTAGGTTCAACTACACATCTAAATTCAAATACAAGAGTCTAGGGGTTGGGTGTGGTAGCTTTTAAAAAGTCAAAATTTCCAGGGCGCCTGGGTGGTTCAGTGGGTTAAGCATCTGTCTTTGGCTCTAGTTATGATCCTGGAGTCCTGGAATCAAGTCCCGTGTCAGGCTCCCTGCTCAGCGGGAGCCTGTTTCTCCCTCTCCATCAGCCCCTCCCCACCAATCATGCTCTCTCAAATAAAATCTTAAAAAAATAGTTAAAATTTCCATAAAATCATCTAAAAGTAGAACCTAGTAACAGTACTTGCCAAGATAAAATGTTCCAGTAGCTCCACTTTTTCTGCTAAGATCACTTCTGGCACTAGAAACCAGATGTAAAGGTAAATTTTCCATTTCTGACGTTCAGCTTCAAGAGAAAGAGGTCATCTGTTCAGCTCTATCAAATCACAGACTGACTTCTCAGTGACCAGATATCAACATAGAGTTATACCTATTTTTATCAATACTGCCATGAATAAAGTACTAGTCTTCTGGCAAATTTATACATACCTCCAATAACTAGTAAATCTCAACCTGTAGAAACTATATGGAAACCACCATTTTTGTTTGAAGTTATTTAATTCTCCCTTCTTTTATCCTAGGAGGCTAATCCCCCTCTCATGACAGCACCCATTCAAGTTGCTATTTATACTCCTGAATGCTTTATATTATAACATTTGCACTGGTTTTGTGTAATTCTCTTAATGTTATTGTGTTTGTGTTTAAAAAAATATCTCCATGTAACATTGGTACTTCACAGTTAGTCACTCTGCTATGAAATGAAATAGATGGCTTTTTACAGTAACTCTTCTCTGGAACATTTTCATCAGTATCTTATTTAACTTCTCTATCTAAAAAGGGACTTTAAAAGAAAAAGTAGCTTTATAGGCAACAGAGGTTTTTTCCTCAAGTATGTAATGGTTGCCATTTTTTAACCAATTACACAATGTCAAGTAATTATAACATTTGATAATATAATCTTGTAGTTCAAATATCAAATAAATTCTCATACATATTTTAGCTTCTTTCTTGGTGTCAGGAATAGAGTAAAATCAGTTAACTAGAATCAAAATCAGCAACTACTGCATACATAGCTCAGTTTTGAAACAAACCAAATAAAAAGGTTCTTCTCAACTTAAAATATTATAAATTTCAAAATGATTATACATACCTAACAGCAAGTCTTTTTTTTTTTTTAAAGATTTTATTTATTCATTTAAGAAAGAGAGAGACAGAGCATAAGCAGGGGGAGAGGCAGAGGCAGAGGGAGAAGCAGGCTCCCTGCTGAGCCGGGAGCCCAATGTGGGCTTGATCTCAGGACCTAGAGATCATGACCTGAGCCGAATGCAGATGCTTAACCATCTGAGCCACCAAGGTGCACCACAGTAAGTCTTAAAAATACAGCTCAGTTGGATTTAATGCCAACTCTTCCATAATCTTCTTCACTAAGAAATTCCAGAAAAATCCTTCAAACTTTAAACTTTCAATCCTGCAAACTTTATAAGCAAATAGCATTCTTTATCATTTTGGCAGAAATTTAGGAAAAATTAAATTTTGTTACCATGTTGGCAGAATTCAAGAAGGTTGCAAGCTACCATTCTTTATTCTTTATCATATGTGAGATGTAATGCATCACAGCATTAAATGCATTCACTGGCTTTTCTAAGCATTTAAAAATGAGTTCCCTATAGCCCTGTAAAAAAGAAGCTTCTGTAATTTTAAAAGGACATTTCACACAGTTTGTAATTTTTTTTTAGTGCAATTATACCATGAATATGTATTAAAACACAATCTAGGGCGCCTGGGTGGCTCAGTGGGTTAAAGCCTCTGCTTTCGGCCCAGGTCATGATCTCAGGGTCCTGGGATCGAGGCCCGCATCGGGCTCTCTGCTTGGCAGGGAGCCTGCTTCCCCCCCCCTCTCTCTCTGCCTGCCTCTCTGCCTCCTTGTGATCTTTCTCCCGCTGTGAAATAAATAAATAAAATCTTTAAAAAAAAAAAAATAAATAAAAAAATAAAACACAATCTAGG
This sequence comes from Ailurus styani, assembly GCA_002007465.1. Classification (NCBI taxonomy): domain Eukaryota; kingdom Metazoa; phylum Chordata; class Mammalia; order Carnivora; family Ailuridae; genus Ailurus; species Ailurus styani. The sequence goes on from LNAC01000429.1 coordinate 245,569, forward strand.
TAAGAATACCCACAGAATTCCTAATCAACCCACCATTCCATATCTTTTCGGAAGCAGGTAGACGTATTCATTATAAACAAATAAATTTAAGCTAATCAAAAAGGGACAAATTTGTTCTGAATCTTGGAACATCTGAAGATAAATTACTATGCAGTTAGAATCCATCACATAATTACACAACATGTTTTCCTACAGGTTTTGGCAGTTTGGTAGTTATTGGATAAGATCTTGTTNCACAATCTAGGTAAGAATACCCACAGAATTCCTAATCAACCCACCATTCCGTATCTTTTCGGAAGCAGGTAGACGTATTCATTATAAACAAATAAATTTAAGCTAATCAAAAAGGGACAAATTTGTTCTGAATCTTGGAACATCTGAAGATAAATTACTATGCAGTTAGAATCCATCACATAATTACACAACATGTTTTCCTACAGGTTTTGGCAGTTTGGTAGTTATTGGATAAGATCTTGTTTATAAATTGCCAGTTAATCCTATCACAATCCTTTTTAGCTCCTAATTGTCATAAAATTTAAATAAATCTTAATTAGCTAATCTCTTGCTGGCAAAGGCTTTTAACCACTTGGGGGTCAGTAAGAACCTAAAGCCAGATGACTGTAATACGTGCTTGTTAAACATGAAGGAAAGAATTCTCAACAATCTAGATAATAGTATTTACTCAAAGCACCAAATTATGTTTTCTTTGGCTGGGTTGTATCTAAATATTTTCCTCCTAACTTTAAACACGGACATTACTGGGTCTTTTGAAACTATGGACCATTCATAAGCCACTGACACAAATAACAAGGAACTCACTCCTCAGTCCTTCACTCCCACACGTATGTGATTCCATTGTGTATAAACTTGTTTCTTTAAATTGCAGAGTTAATACAGTAAGAAGAAAAAGACAAAAATCTACCAACTAGGCTGAGCTGCCATCCTCTCCATGTAGTCTTTGGCCATGTCTCGGGCTTCGATGTTGTCAGGATACAGCACGCAAAACATTGCCAAGGCACCCAAGTTATTGCCGTAAATTTCATTCCAGCGGGCGCTGTAGTCCTTGGGGTCCCAGGGAGGCAGGTATTCCAAGGGGCTGGACAGCATGGTATGCACGGCCTCAGTGAGCCGGACAGCAATGTGCTCGTGGGAGCCGGCCGCCCAGAGCCGGAGCTCCGCCACCTCTGCCCTGGAGAAGTACAGCATTGGGTGGCTGTCGTAGTTGGCATTGGTGAAGGGAATCATGACTTCTGGGTTCTCGTCAGTGATGTAAGCTGACACAAAGGAAAGCAAATATATGAAAAACACACTGGGAGCCCCCCGTGTGTGAGTCCTCATCGTGGCATCAGATCTCCAAATCTCCAAGGCAGCCAAACCATCTTCGAAAGATCCTACAGGAGGAAAAAGAAAAGGGGATGTCAACCAGAGGGACAGGACAAAGTAGGAAAGACCACCTTGTTTACTGGAAGATCTAAATATTAAAAACTAAAGCTTATGTATTTACATTTTTTAAAAAATACAACAAAAATTTGAACTAGGAAGAGGCTTACTAAAACCTAATAATTTAGTCACAGGAATAAAAGGAACAACATAAGGAATACGGTCAAAGTAGCTGTACTTATAGTGAACATAGCATAATGTACAAACTTGCCAAATCTCTTAAGTTGTACATCTGAAACTAATATAACATTGTGCATCGCCTATACTCAAATAGGGGCGACTGGGTAGCTCAGTTGGTTAAGTGTCTGCCTTCAGCTCAAGTCAGTCCTGGGATTGAGTCCCACAGGGGGTTCCCCGCTCAGTGGGGAGCCTGCTTTTCCCTCTCCCTTTCCCTTTGTCTCCCCCCCACCCCTCACTCTCTAATAAATAAAATCTCTAAAAGAAAAACCCCACAAAACTACACTCAAATAAAAAATCTAATAATTTCACTGATTAATTAATCAAGTAAACATGATACTTCAGACATGCATTCATTGAGGAAAACAGAACTTTGGACTTGGGGAAACCACATAATATTTGCTTAAGTAGGGAAGACAAATTCTTCTTGGCATTTTTCTCATATTTTATAACTCAAAAAAGTTTAAATCTTACGGTATTTTTTTTAGACATTAACATGAAAACCACAATAACCAAAAGCTGGTGGTGAAATCTTGTCTGGGAATCTGAATGGACATTAGGAAAAAAGAGAAAATCCTGTCTTAATTATAGGCTCCATCACTCTGGCTTCTCCAGGGTTCCTAACATTCTACATTCTGAAGCAGGGATTAGGATCAATACAACTGTAAGAGTGCAAGCAGACAAAATATTATGAGTAAATCTATATCTTCTTTGTGTCAGCAGAAGGTGGGGACAGAAAAGACAAAAGCAGGGTAACAGACAGCCAAGCCCATGCACTCCCTGGGCTGCCATCAGCAGGCGTGTATGGAAAGGCCAGACAAGGGGCTGCCAGGACTAGAAACGGACAGGCCTTCATTCAGAAAGTAAAATCCCAGAATCAAAAGGCTGAAATAACACGTGTGCATTTTCCCCTTATTGTTTGAAACTGCTGCCTACTTTTTCATTTAGCATATGGGATTTTGGTGTTACTTGGTAAGTCAGACATTGAAATCAAGTTCGTATTTTCTTAACTGCTTAACTTTCTTAAAAATCCTTTTATCAGTGGCACAGATTAAAAGAACATCTTTCAAATACAAGGGTATTTAAAAAAGAAAAAGAAAAAAAACAACAACAAAACCTCAGCCTAGTCTATGTCCCACATCTGGGATAAAGCAGGCATAAAATCCCCCAGAGGAACGTCAGGGAATTCTTAAAATTCTTCAGAGGGGAAAGGTTATAGAAAGCAGACCAGAAGAAGACAGTTTTATGTAAATAATGAACAGTAGTTTTCAATTATTAAAGAGAGAAACTGATGGAGAAAAATCAACCTCCCCGGCTGAACACAAACTATTTTTCTAAGGAAAACCTGCCTTGTCACATTCACAAGAAAGAAAACTGAAGATTAACATACACTGGAGATCAGTCCATATTCTACACTTGCTGTATCTCCAAGAGAAAGGCAATATGGCATTACTTATGAATGTTGCTATTAATTCTAGTATTCTTTACATTTCTGAATGCTTTAGACTATTTTATATACATATATAATATGAATCTACATATGAATATAGATACATGAAATTCAAGGGCAGGAATTTTGTAAACCATTTTAGATGTATTTCAAGAGTCCAACGTATTACTAAAAAAAATTGGTATAGCCATGCTAAATAAAATATATAAAATAGAAATAACTGTTGGACTCTACTCATATTATGTCTAGCACCCAAAGCTTCCAGGCGGCTGGCTAGGCCCTTCAAGGTCAGAGACCCAGCCAAAAGAAACAGTCCTCTGTGGTTATGCCTGAGGAGGGGTGTGGTCTCTGGGAACACAGAGACATGGCTGGATCTAAAGTAATGCTGAGTCCCCATCACCCCCATCCTCCACCCCGAGGTTTATTTTTTGCTCTTTTCATTGAACATTCATATGAACAATTAAAAAAAAAAAGCCTACCTATATTAAATGCCCAAAGTCTAAGATTGGATGCAGTTATCAATGCAATTAACATCATGGAGGTTTTTTAGGCACCTAACGTGAGGATGAATTGGAAGTTTCTCCTTTAATTGACCCCTACATGAATAGTACTGAAGATCTCTCAACTACTGGTTTTTGAATGTGTAGCTCACGTTCTAGGTATTTGTGGGGAGTGGAGCCACATAGCTTCGCATTACATAGGTCACGCCTGAGTATATTTAAGCAAGAAAAATTGCTCCTAAGGCACAGAACCTCATCAACATGTTGATTTTGGGAATCATGCCGCCTCAATACAACTGTTATTGAAGGTTCCTCATTATTGCTTCAAATTCACATGAGGGTGTTAGGGCAGCAAGGCTGTGAGCTACCACACATTCAAAATCTAAATTCTTGTTGGGATACCACGTGGGCCCATGCAGAACCCACAGAAATTCTACAGAACAATCAGGCACACAGAGGGCCCGGGAAGAAAGGGGCGTGGCATTCATCATCTCACAGAGGGTGTTGCCTTCCTTTTCTACTGCACTCAACTCACCCTGCCTCCACTGCTCTTCTGCGATTAAGGCCTTTGTTGATCTATCCAAAGAGTTCATTTCTTCTGTATCTAGCACGTGCCTGTCTCACATGGAACTGTTTGGGCTGTTTATCCGTTGTGCCTCACAGAAGGTGGGACCGTAGCTTCCTCTTTGAATCACAAGACTTAGCGCTGTGCTTCACAAGGAAAAGGCAGCTCATGGCTGAACTGAATCAACCCTTAGACTTAGGTGCTGGCAGAGTAGATATTATCACTAAAATGAGCAAGGAGAAAACTTATTCCCCCTTATTTGAAACCAAAGCAAGTTTTGAATTTTTCAGAAAAAAATTTCTGCTAGGAAACTAATAGAGGAAAATACTCACAAGGCCAAGAAACTTCTATAGCTAAAAGCAAATTTCAAAGAAAAGAAAGAGGGCGCCTGGGTGGCTCAGTGGGTTAAAGCCTCTGCTTTCGGCTCAGGTCATGATCTCAGGGTCCTGGGATCGAGGCCTGCATCGGGCTCCCTGCTNTTATTTGAAACCAAAGCAAGTTTTGAATTTTTCAGAAAAAAATTTCTGCTAGGAAACTAATAGAGGAAAATACTCACAAGGCCAAGAAACTTCTGTAGCTAAAAGCAAATTTCAAAGAAAAGAAAGAAATTAAAGTCTAACCCAAACTTACTTTAAGCTGATAACCTAAAGGGAGACATCTACCATCTTAAATCTGTCTAGAAAATTACCCTGAAAAGCCCCCATTTCCAGTCTTTGGGTTTCCCCTTTAAATTTCTACCCTCAGCATTCTGCGTACCACTCTGTAGAGAGAGGAGCTGAAATTACATGAAAGGATTGTTTCTCACGATCATTTTAGGTGGATCATTTTAGGTGCCCACAGATGGACAGGTTTTATGCCAGCTTATTTCAATGGGGAAAACCATCACTGGTACAACTAACTGGAGATTTCAACAGGGATCTAAAATATAAAGTTCCTGTTTAAAACATATTTACATTTAAAAGTAAAAAATAAAAGTAAATGGATAAGGCAAAAATTGTTGAAAGTGGTAGCTCAAAGACTATTTGGGAGATGCTGAAATGCTAAGTGAAACAATGCCCCTGAGTTTACCAGAAGGGCCAACTCTGACTCTCTCACTTCCCCACCACACACACAGACACACACAGACACACACACACTCTGAACAAGTCTGTATTTTCAGATGTCTGTGGTGATCTCTCAAGCCACTCTCCCCATAGTTCATGTGTTGCAGACACAGCAGAACACTGCTGGCTCCCTTAAATCTTTAGGGTGCACTTGGTCGAGCTCAAGAGCATGGCGCTTTCAACATGGCAACATTATGGGCAACCACCCATGTGGCAGCTGCCACTAATGTTTCAGTTTACCCATAACTGAATTCTCAGGATGTTTCTGAATGGCTCTACGGAGCCACATTTCCCCTAAAAGCCTTTCTTCTTCCCTTCCACTGTAACACACTAACTTTCCTTATCTAGTTTTCCTTCTCTTTCTTCTGTCTCACTCTACACACTTTGGAAAGCAAAACATTCCTAAATTTTCACCTGATCAATGAGTATAATATTTAAGAATTACGCTGTCACTCCCAGATAATTGAGACAGCAACTTGATCATCCCCCTGCCTGAATGCCCAGCCTGTATCTGCAGCAGTGCAAGTTGGATAGTATGCTTAGGCCAAGCCAAACAATACCAAAAGTGTTTAACAAGACGCCTGAATTCTAATTATTTTAAGTAGGTCCTCACAAAGCAACAATAAGCCTAAAATTATTTTGCTTTAATCCTGGTTCCAACAACCCACTGCAGCTATTATGATTGCTGGCACACAGACACTTTGGTGAAATGCTTTTCACATATTTATTTGATCTTTTATTTTACAATAACTTGATGTGACAAACAGTATTAAGAATTAGTGTCTGCTGATATTCTAACAGTATCTTAGAGGCAGAACTAGAACCTGTCTCTTAAATCCTAAGCCAACATTCTTCAACCAAATTTTTAATAATATTCAGTGACATTAAAGTTCCCATTTGTGTCATCCTTACACAAAGAAAGCACAGAAAGAATACGCTCAGAAGGAAAAGAACTGAAAACTAGACTAGTAACATCAAGTTTCAAAATGAAGTAGGTTTCCAAATGGTCTGGGACTGTTTATAAATGAGACATATGGGAGTACAAAAGTTCTTTCAATTTCCCTGGCTTTAGAAAATATAGAAAGTATAAGGATCGAAGAGTGACCTTACCCTGTAGAAAGTAAAACATGTTCCAAAAAATTAAGATGGATTAAAAATGCTCTTACAGCAGGTGTCAAGTCTAAGGAGCACAGCATTATGATTAACACTGGGCATGGACAGAAGAATAAATCCCTGTTCTGCTGTCTGCTAGTTTTGATCAACCAACTCCTGCTCTCAAAGTCTCCATTCTCTCATCCATAAAATGATCCCAATTTCACAGGGTGATTAAATATTATGTGATGTACTTAGCATCGAACCTGACATGAAGAGTTCTATAAATATTTTTAATAAAAGGGAAGAAGTTTCAGACATGCAAGATTATATTAAATTATCCATAAAATATTTTTTTTGAAAAAAACTAAATCTTATAAGCAAAAGAAGGGGAATCACAGATGTTAAGTGATTGGCAAGGTCAATGCCACTTTTTAGAAACTCAGCTGAAACTCAAACACAATGCTCCTGACTCTTTAACACAAGCATATAACCCTTGAGATTTTTCAAGTATTTGTCGGGGGTTTTGCCCTCAAAGAAAAGAATAATGATTAAATAAATGATACCTGAATTTGACTGCTTCCCAAGGCCCGTAATTCTTGGGGTATAAAAGGTGACTGCTTCTTGCTGTATTCTTTCAAAAGGCCCAGTGATTGAATAAGGGTTGGAAAATAAAATCTCTGGCTGGAGAGTGTTTCCTAGTAATAAATTTTTATGACTGAAGGGGTACATGAGTACTTGGGAGATATCTGCTGCCCCTGCCTGAGCTGATAAGTAACCTCAAGGGTCTGCAGTTGGCTCAGGCAAAGTCATCAGTATCTCAGCTGACCATCCTGGAGATGCTATCTGATATTAATAAAACTAAAACCTTCCTCCCCGAACATACATAAAACCAGAACGTCAATGTCTTCACTTATGAGAAATACAACTATCAAGCAGACTGGGAAATATTTTCTGGCTTCATCAGAAAACTACGCAGGTAGTAAAATTATACGATAATTGCCTGGTGAGGGGCCCTAGGCTTGGGGTAGCTCAACCAGTCAAGAGCACTGCCATAACTCGCTTGAAAGGAGGCTGCATTGTCAGCATCTGTCACAGAAGCCCTTGGGATATCATTAAAAACAAAAATTTTTAAATTGAATTGTAATGATATTTAAGAAAGAAGAGCAAAATGTACATCCCCCACAGCTCCTGCCACCACCCCCACCAAGTTTAGCTAGAGAGTACCTGTTCCTGTTTGCCCAAGCCAATGGAGAGGCCCAGTAGTCAGTTACTGATAGTCCCACACTAGAATTGGATGTGCCCATAACCACGAAGGGCTAAAACAGTCCTGCAAACCAGACAAGAGGATGCCCCTGACTTCAGATCCTCCTCCCTGGAAAATGTATAGGCGCTATGGAAGTTAGCAACTATGACTTAGTTGAAACCCAAGTTCCCTCATTTTTAGGCCTCCAATCAGGCTTCAGGCAAACTCTGAGGCCCTGAGAGCACTAACATACATCTTAACAGAGCTGCACATTTCCTTCTCTAATCTATTTTAGGATTTAACTCTCAGAGAAATCGATTTCCAAGCATTTGAGAAACATCTTGCTGTGGTCTCACACATACTACTTCACTGTTTCCACATATTTTAACTAAGGGAATGTACATATTTTTAAAGTTCTCCTTACTTTTTTCTATTTCAATTTTATTAAAGGTATAATTAGGATACTTTTTTGAAAAATAATTTTACCTCAATATCAAAATAAAACCTTTTATGTCTTGGTAAATTTCTGTAGTGAAATAAATCTGAAATTATTCTCACATGCATCAAATCCTAAGAAAACATATGGTTTTGGTACTACACAATCATTTGCTAAAATTATATTCCCTGATGTGAAAAGCCTGTAGACTCAGCCAAAAAAGAATATTTTAAAAACCATGGGCTCTTAATCAAAATGAAAGTTCCTTTTACTGAGGGTTTATTATTTTCCTTATTTAGGGTAAAATGAAATATATCTCCCCCAAAAGTCATTTCGAAACAAAAATCCACACTATGAAATTACAGCATATGGAACCCCCAAGAATTTACACACACTACTGAGGGAGTAATTACAACCTTGAACCCACACAGCAAAACCATGCTGTGTATAATAATGGTACTCACCACTTTGACACTGAACATTAGAGAAACTTTAAGTTAGGTTTGTAAGTTAAGTGCAGCTCTGTGCAGTTCAAGACCATTTCTGTATTGTTCCTGAGAAAGTTTTTTGTGAAGATAACACATTTTCTCACAATGTAACCTGAAGCTCACTTCTTTCCTAGACCAACAATGATAACTATATAACTTCCTTTTATGAGAAGAATGGTTAACCTAAATTATGTCTAAAATGAAGGCTCCATCTCCCATTCACCAGAGAACTACTTGAATAAGTAATTTAGCGGCTATCAAACTGAAGGCAGCATTTTGTGGTAAAGTTCTGCACATTATTACAAAACTAGGAACCGCTAAGACCCAGCTTTTGGGGGCCTTGCCTGGCTTAGTCAGTAGAGTATTCGATTCTTGATCTTGGGATCATGAGTTCAAGCCCCATGTTGGGCATAGAGGTTACTTTAAAAAATAAATAAATGAAGGAGTACTACCTAAAAAAAAAAGATCCAGTTTTTGAGAGTGTAGCTGTCTTACAGAAAATAGAAAGGAGGTAAAATCAGTACTTTCGTGGAGGCAAAGAGAAAGCAGGATAGAGGTGAGGAAGAGGTCCACAAAGTCACTGAGGCAATCAATGAGGCAGTTAATTTTACCTACAAAAAGTCTAAAAGAGGAAATGAAATGGTTATACTTTCTAAGCTCTAAGTAAATTCTAGTTTATCTAGCAGTCTAACAATTGGACACCTTCTAATTGGTACGTCTTTATTACAATTTTAATTGATTTTCTTAATGATGGTGTTAGAATACAATATGCTAACGTATTTTCAAAATTTTTTATTCTGGGGGTACCTGGGTAGCTCAGTCAGTTAAGTGTCTGCCTTTGGCTCAGGTTATGATCTCAAGGTCTTAGGATCGAGGCCCATGCTGGGCTCCCTGCTCAGCAGGGAGTCTGCTTCTCCCTCTCCTTCTGTGTTCTCTCTCTCTCTCTCTCTCAAGTAAATAAGTAATATCTTAAAAAAATCCTGTGTGGGGGGGTACCTGGGTGACCCAGTGAGTGTCTGCCTTTGGCTCAGGTTATGATCTCAAGGTCTTGGGATCGAGGCCCATGTTGGGCTCCCTGCTCAGCAAGGAGTCTGCTTCTCCCTCTCCTTCTGTGTTCTCTCTCTCTCTCTCTCTTTCTCTCTCTCAAGTAAGTAAGTAAAATCTTAAAAAAATCCTCTGTGTTTGGGGGGATGGGGGTACCTGGGTGACCCAGTGAGTGTCTGCCTTCAGCTCAGGTCATGATCCTGGGGTCCTGGGATTGAGTCCCACATCCTACATCTGGCTCCCTGCTCAGCGGAGAGGCTGCTTCTCCCTCTCCCTTTGCTCCTCTCCCCTGCTCAAGCTCTCTCTTTTTGTCAAATAAAATCTTCAAAAATAATAAATAAATAAATAGAATTGTTAAAAAACTTTTTTATTCTGATACTATTTTCAGATAATATAATGTTGAATATAATTAAGTATATTTCTTTTTGGTATTCCAAAGTTTTTAAAAAGTAGTAATTTTTTTAAAGATTTTGTTTATTTATTTGACTGAGAGAGAGATTACAAGTAGGCAGAGAGGCAGGCAGAGAGAGAGAGGAGGAAGCAGGCTCCCCGCTGAGCAGACAGCCCAATGTGGGGCTCGATCCCAGGACCCTGAGATCATGACCTGAGCCAAAGGTGAAGGCTTTAACCCACTGAGCCACCCAGGCGCCCCAAAAATAGTAATTTTTAAAAAGATTTTTAAAAATTTATTTGTCAGAGAGAGAGAGAGAGCGTGCGCACAAGCAGGGGGAGCTGCAGGCAGANCGACCTGAGCCAAAGGTGAAGGCTTTAACCCACTGAGCCACCCAGGCGCCCCCAAAATAGTAATTTTTAAAAAGATTTTTTAAAATTTATTTGTCAGAGAGAGAGAGAGAGCGTGCGCACAAGCAGGGGGAGCTGCAGGCAGAGGGAGAAGCAGGATCCCTGTTGAGCAAGAAGCCAGATATGGAGCTCCATCCCAGGGTCCTGGGATCATGACCTGAGCCAAAGGTAGATGCTTAACCAACTGAGCCACTCAGGTGTTACTTAAAAAAAAGTAGCAATTTATGCATATTAAGTTTTCCAATGCATTGTTTTCCAGAACTGGAAGATCAATTTCCCAACCATGTCAGGGGTAAGAATTTCTTGTAAATATTAATTAATTTAGCTACAGATTGAGCAGCTATTAAATCCAGGAACCATGCTAGGCATAGCAATAAAAAGTAAACAAGAAAAATTATACTCTGCTGTTAATGATGATAGGATAAAAATCTAAGAAAATGATGTTTCTGAGGGTTTGGTTTTTTTCCTAAGGATTTATTTATTTGAGAGAGCACGCACAGGCGTGGGAACATGAGCAGGGAGAGGAACAGAGGGAGGGGCAGAGGGAGAGAATCTCAAGAAGACACCCCATCAAGAGCGGAGCCCCATGCCGGTCAATCCCATGACCCTAAGATCATGACCTGAGCTGAAATCAAGGGTCAGCCACTCAACTGACTGAGCCAACCAGGTGCCCCTGAGTTGGTTCATTTTAAACTGCAGAACTTGTATCACTCTGACAATAAAAGTGATTAGGAATTCTCCCTTAGTCTAACGTAATTTATTTAACTGACTATAGCTGCCTCAAAAGAAATTTAAAAACTTTTTTTTTCCCCGCAAAATTCTTCTGAACAGTAAGTAACCACAGAGTCTCTGGAAGGTTCAACAAAACCAGCTCTGGCTTTCTCAGCAATAGCTTTAACCATGAAAACATTTTTCTGGCATTATTGGCTAAACTATAAAGCACAGAAAAGAAGATAAAGAGAATGAAGCTAGCAGCTAAATATAACTTCATACAATTTCAAGTAACAGTTAAACAAAACCATAAATAATCATGAAAACTAAAGTACAATCTTTCTTCCTGCCACAGATTGACAAGCGCAGACCAGTGACGTGGCTAAGAGAGCTCACAGGGGGATCAGAGTGGCTTTTTTTTATCGCTCTGTGACTTTAAACAAGCCAACTATCAAAACCTAGTCCCCTATTTTAAATGAAGATGAAAATAGTATTTGTCTCATATAACGGTTGGGAGATTAAATGAGATGACACTTAAAAAGGACTTAATACTTTCTGGTTAAGAGTTCCCCAAAAATGTTAGTCATCATTGTTCACCTCAGAACATGATTAGTGGCTGTGGCCACAAGCTGGAGCCAGACTTCCAAGGTTTGAATCCCAGCACCCCCACAGCCTTAGCTAGGTCCCTGTTTTCCCCTAAGTAGACTGGATAAAATACCTTCCTCATAGGGTTCTGTGCTCTTCAATTAGCTGATACACCTAAAACATTAAAAGGGTGTCCAGGACTTAGAAGGTGTTCAGTGAGTGCTAGCAGTCATCATCACCTTCTCAGCGAAACCAACATCAGTCCAATGGAGAGGAAGTGTGCCATGACACCAGGAAGAAGCGCTCACTAAACTATCACATGCAGAATGTCATTTTTAAAATAGGTACAATGTGTTGTGTGTTCAGAACCTTGCAGAGTCATCAGGAGCCTAAAAATATCAAATAATTTTCAAAATAAAAAGTATCTGAAGCCAAGAGGTTTCTCCCTTCTTCCTACTCAATGGCACATTTATAACTTTTAGGCTACATATTCCAAGTAACTCCACACATCTGAAAAGAAAATAAGTCTTCAATCTAATACTATTTCTTTACCAACCAGTATTTATATAGAGAAATAAAGCTTTCTGATATACCATAATGACACATATGTGTTTATACTCAGAAAAATATCCTACACATAGAAACACCAGTCTCGATGAAATTTAAAAGATGAAAAAATCACTTCTGAACCTAAATATCACTTCTAAAAAATCTAATGTTTGATTGAAGTACTTTTTCTACTTCCCTTAAAGGGCAATACACGTTAACTTTCAGTTGGTAATGTAACTCCTAGAATTTGTAGATAAAACTACATTTAATCTCTAATCAACTCCCCCCTTTAATTTTTCTTTCTTACCAGTTGTCATGGTTAATTTTATGTGTCAACTTGACAGGCTATGGGTACCCAGAGACCTGGCTAAACATTTTTTCTGGATGTGTCTCCCCAAAGGGGTTTCCACAAGAGGTTAGCATTTGAATCAGCAGACCAAATAAAACCGAAGGATATTGTTCTCTTGGATGTGGGTGAGCCTCATTCAATCCACTGAGGGTCTGAACAGAACAAAAGGCAGAGGGAGAATTCATTCTCATTCATGCCTGCCCACTCTCCACACTCTCTGCCTGTCTGCCTGCCAGAACTGGGCCATCAGTCTTCTTCTGCCCTTGGAATGGGGTTATACCACCACCTTTCCTGGGCTCCCGCCTGCAGACAGCAGATCATGGGACTTCTCAGCCTCTAGACTTGAATGAACCAATTCCTTTGCCTCAGGGTCAACTTGAAGACTCCCTTTCCTCCTTTCCACCTCTTTCCTGATTTCAGTCAACACCGCATGTCCATGTAGGTCAGGTCCCCTGCTCCTCTAGCCCAGTATCTGCAAACCTCCATGGAATGAGTCATGACATCAATTATAGATTCTCAGGCTAAGTACTGCAAAACACACCTAACCTCTCATACGTAATCTAGTCAATTTCACTCATTTATGAATTTAGCTAAAACTATGTATATTTGGGGTATGTTCTGATATCGTTCTCCTCCAGGATCTGGTCCTATAGGTTTATAGGACCTATAGCCTCTGATAATGACTCTAAGAAACACTAATAACATCCTCAATAGGGATGCTAACCATGTTAACCACCCTATGCAGGAAATGGCAGGCCTACTGTTCAAACCCTGCAAAATTTCTAAGAAAGGCCTGTTTTATACAGCCAGATACAAGTTTTTTGTATACCTGCAGCCTCAGGCCAGGTAGTACCAGCATGACCAGACAGTTTATACAACAGTGTGATTCATAACAAACTCCTATCTTTGCTCTGAGGGACTAGACTCTGAAGAGCTGAGGTCAGTCATGTAGGCGCTGCATGTCTACACGACTGGACCCCAGGAAAATCCCTGGACACCAAGGCTGGGGTGAGTTTCCCTGGCTGGCAACACTTTGCACATGTTTTTGCATATTGTGCCACTCCACAAAGAGAGGAGACCTGGAAGCCTGTGTGTCTGGTTTCTCCTGAGGTCTGTCCCACGTAACTTTTTTTTTTTTAAGTTCCTTTGGTTTTTGTTTTTTTGTTTCAAGATTTTTTTTATTTATTTGACACACAGAGAGAGAGAGACATAGAGAGAGAAAAGTAGGCATAGAGGCCGGCAGAGAGAGAGGAGTAAGCAGGCTCCCTGCCGAGCAGAGAGCCCGATGTGGGCCTCGATCCCAGGACCCCGAGCTCATGACCCGAGCTGAAGGCAGAGGCTTTAACCCACTGAGCTACCCAGGCACCCCCCAACGTAACTTTTCCCTTTGCTGATTTTAATCTGTATCCTTGGCTGTGTCAAACCATAGTCACGATTAAAACGCTTTTTTGTGAGTGGCTTCTAGTGGATCACCTGGTCTGACAGCGGTCCTGGGGAACCCCCTCTGGTCTTCTTTTTAGTCCAATCACCTAAATTCTTGTTAGAAGTGTGAGTCTTGCCATACAATTGGCCCCATTAGAAAGTATTGGGATACTATTCACCAAATCTTTTTCTTGTACTCAACTTTTGCTATTTTTCTAAGATTTTTCCACAGAAAAATGATTCTGTCCAAGGATACTGCTGTTGAAGCAAAGGACAGAGCCGAATATACAGTACCAGACTTAGAGATTGCCTAAAAGTTGTAGGTATTATCCAAAAAATGAAATACACAGATGTTAGGCAAAAGACTTAAAAGAATTTTATGGGAAAGTAATTTGCTGGCATTAAACCTACAATTCCAGCTTATTCAATCAAAATAAAAATTTCATTTATTGGATGAGTATAGATATTTAGAGTATGTATATGGAGTATATATTGGAGAGTGATGCTTTTCTCGCTGCTTTTTTCATTCCTTATTTATATTCAAGAATTCCTCCATTTTTCCAATCTTCAAATACCAATGACAACATTTAACTTTTTTGCTGCCTTTAACATTCTCATTTTTATATGCATTTTTTCAATTCTCATTTTTGTCTCACAGATCATAGTTCTTTGGCACCAAAATCCCTGAGTACTTTCCAAAAGTCCTCTTATGAATCATAATCAAAACTCAGAATACCACAGACTTGGTTTGTAAAACAATGATACGTACATGTAATTAACCGAAAGACACAGGCACTGTCTTCTCAGGACTTGCCCATCTCAGTTACTGGCAATCAATCCTGCCAGCAATTGAGACCCAAACTCCCCCTCCTTCTCTTACCCAGTCTGTCTCCGTGTCTAAACCATCAGCCAATTCTGTTGACTCCTTCCTCAAAATACATCCAGAATCCAGACACTTTCACCACCGCCATAACGCCCAAGCCACGCCATGTCTTGCTGGAATTACTGCAAAATGTTCCAAATTAGTCTGCCAGCTTTCACCCTTACCTCTCAATGGCCATTCTCAACAAAGGAGCCAGAGCTGTCCTTCTTCAATTACAATTCAGGCTATGTCACTGTTATGTTTAAAATCCTTCCAACAGGTGCCTGGATGGCTCAGTTGGTTAAGAGCCTGCTTTTGGCTCAGGTTGTGATCCCAAGGTCCTGGGATTGAGTCCCACTTCTCCCTCTCCCGCTCTCCCTGCTTGTGCTTGCACGCACGCTCGCTCTCTCTGTCAAATAAATAAATAAAATCTCTAAAAATAGATAAATAAAATAAAAAATAAAATAAAATTCTTCAGTAGCTTCCCATCATTCAGAGTAAGAACCAAAGTGCTTACAACTGCTCTTAAGGTACTATGCAGCCTGCCCATGTTGCCTCTCTGCTTTCTTTCTTTCTTTTCTTTAAGATTTTATTTATTTATTTGACAGAGAGAGAGAGAGATCACAAGTAGGCAGAGAGGCAGGCAGAGCGAGAGAGGAGGAAGCAGGCTCCCCGCTGAGCAGAGAGCCCGATGTGGGGCTCGATGCGGGGCTCGATGCAGGGCTCTATGCGGGGCTCGATCCCAGGACCCTGAGATCATGACCTGAGCCGAAGGCAGAGGCTTTAACCCACTGAGCCACCCAGGCGCCCCGCCTCTCCGCTTTCTTGACCTTAAGCTCTCTCTTTCCCCATTCTAGCTACGTGGCCTCCCTGCTCTCCTTGCACTCCTGGGGCGTGCTTCCTCCTCCGTGCCCCTCCTCAGTGCCCACCTTCTTTCTGCCTAGAATGCTAACCCCCAGACATCTACTGGCTTGCTCTCTTGCCTCCTTTAAGTTTTTGCTCAAATGTGACTTCCTCAACAAGGCTGGCTGTGACCATGTTATTTAAATCAATCACCACCATTCCCTAACTCCCTTCCAGATTTACTTTTCTCCATAACACTTATAACCTTCTAATCTACTACATAATTTATTATTTCTTTTGTCTGCCTGGCTGCCCCTTCTAGAATGCAAGCTCCATGAGGGCACTTTGCTTTCTGCTGTATCCCCAACACCCAGAAGCGTGCCCAACGCTTAATAAACATGCAGAGTTTATTTACCGAATGGATTAACTAACGTGTCAAGATGTTAACCTTTAAAAACTCAGAGACTACTATACACATAATTATATAACTATATAAATATAACTACATAAAAAGAAGCAATAAAAATCTTTGTGTACCAAGACAAACCATTTGGAGGTAAAATGGACTATAGTGTTTGATCCTTTCAAGGTTACTACATTGTTTGACCCTCTCAAGGTTACACTCTACTGTCAGCTGCCACCATACCATACCCACTGCCCTCCAACACCCCCTCGGGCACAAAGCTGTCACTGTATCTGCCCCAGGCTGCAGGGGTTTGCTGTGCCCCCACGTCTTACCATGCCCTTGTTAATATGCCTGGCCCACCTCAGATCACACTCCATGTCCTGAGTATCCCATTTTGTTTCCCCACAGCCCATGGATGGTTTTCATGGGTTTTTCTCCAGGTCTTTCTCTAAATGCCACCATAAAACTTTCAGCCCGTTTCACATTGGATTAGACATTCTGCGATTTTTCCCATCTACTCCTGCCCAGACCAGCCAGGCCTTTCTTTCTGCTGGATGGTTGGTTGTCTGGTGCAAAGACTTTTATTAAAGCTATTCTGTTTTAAAATTTAGAATGATTCCCTTCATGTCCCCACTTTTAACTGTATTCCCAAAGATTATTATTTAATGGTTTGGTATAAGGACTTTATTAGTGCTATTTGCAAATTTAAAAAAAATCCTCCTATACTGATAACATTTCTTTTCAAAAGAATTTTGAAGAGATAACATTTCTTTTCAAGAGAATTCAAAAGAATCTGGATGCTTTTTTTTTTTTAAGATTTTATTTATTCATTTGACACAGAGAGAGAGATTACAAGTAGGCAGAGAGGCAGGCAGAGAGACAGGGAGAGGAGGAAGCAGGCTCCCTGCTGAGCAGAGAGCCCGATGCAGGCCTCGATCCCAGGACGCTGAGATCATGACCTGAGCCGAAAGCAGAGGCTTTAACCCACTGAGCCACCCAGGCGCCCGAATCTGGATGCTTTCTAATGAATTATTTCTTGAACGCCTATGCCACTCCTATTATTTTGTGCTAAATATCTTATTACAGTGAGTTTTTATAGATCTATAAAGTGTTACTAGCCAGGAAACAATCTAAGGAAAAGCTTTATTAGACTGCTGGAGACTATGATCACTGTGCTGAACAAAAGAATAACTGCTGGCCACAGATCCGCAGACCAAAAAAAAAAAAAAAGTGTTGTGACAGAAATACCCGAAGTCAGAGCCTGAAACATGGCCTGGGCCCACCCCCTTGGTTCTCTCAGTGACTCTCCTAGTACCTTTGCCACTTGAAATCACCACTTGTGGATGTACTCTTTTTAACCATCACAGGCAATTTCTACTGTTTGGGGATATTTCTAACTTCCTCAGTGACTTAGAAACCTCAATCATATTTGCCCCTTCCACCTCAATTCCAACGATAAACCTGAGAGGCCTCAACTTCTATCTGACCTCAGCATATCGATCCGCTTACTCATCTCCAGTGGACTCTTCAGTAAAATCTTTACTCTTGATACTTTGGATTTTTGCCTCTTTGTATAAGTATTCAATTCTTCCTTTATCGCCTGTACTTTAGGACAGTGATATATCCTCCAAATTTATAGAGAAGACTGAAATTATCCAGTGCAAGTATAATATCCCTAAACTTACCTGAATACCTTTATCTCCAACCCCCAAATAGAAAGAAGCAAGAGACTGCTGTGCTGGAAGGAAGAAAGAAATGCAAAAGATGCCTTCAGGAGATGGGGACATACCGATATCCCAAGGCTTTCTGTGACATGTCCATCACTGCAGCCATTCAGGGAATGGTGCAGGTCCAGGCAAACAGGAGACAGAAGAACGAAGGAGAGCTCATTAACAGTTTCTCATACAGGGCGCCTGGGTGGCTCAGTGGGTTAAAGCCGCTGCCTTCGGCTCAGGTCATGATCCCAGGGTCCTGGGATCGAGGCCCGCATCGGGCTCTCTGCTCAGCAGGGATCCTGCTTCCTCCTCTCTCCTCTCTCTCTGCCTGCCTCTCTGCCTACTTGTAATCTCTCTCTCTGTGTCAAATGAATAAATAAAATCTTTAAAAAAAAAACAAAAACAGTTTCTCATACAGACCTACAGATTCTTCCCCGCAAAGCTTCTGGCACACCGTGGTCATAGTGTGGTAGACTCAAAAGATCTGACTTGGTCTGTTATAGGTTGAACTGTGTCTCATAAAAGTTCATCATGTAGAAGTCCGAATCACCCATATCTCAGAATGTGACCTTACTTAGAAATAGGGTTGTTGCAGACATAATTAAGAAAAGCTCAGGGGTGCCTGGGTGGCTCAGTGGGTTAAAGCCTCTGCCTTCAGCTCAGGTCATGATCTCAGTGTCCTGGGATCGAGTCCTGCATCGGGCTCCCTCTCTCCCTGTCTGCCTCTCTGCCTACTTATAATCTCTCTCTCTGTGTCAAATAAATAAAATCTTTAAAAAAAAAAAAAGAAAAGAAAAGCTCATATTGGAGTAGGATGGGTCTCTAGTCCAATATGGTATGTTTCTAAAAAGAGGACATTTGGAGACAGAGAGGCACACAGGGAGAATGCCACGTGATGATGAAGGTAGAGATCAGGGTGAAGTACTGCCAAGCCTAGGAAGGCCCAAGATTGACAGACACCACTGGAAGCTAGCAGAGAAGCACGGAATAGACTCTCCTTCATGGCCTTAGAAAGAACCAAGCCCATCCACACCTTGATCCTGGACTTCTAGCCTCTAGAATTGTGAAACAATAAATTTCTGTTGTTTAAGCCACATAGTTAGAGGCACTTTGCTATAGCAGCTCTAGCAAATACAGTCCTAGCTCTAAATTTTCTCATTTCTAAAGCAGAGATCATAATTCTTATTGCTATAAACGATAAATATATATAGTGTTTACCAAGTGCCAGGAACTGTGTTAAGTACTTCACGTGGATTAACTCATTTAATCTTCACCACAGGCCCATAATGTAGATATTAATATCATCCCCTTTTTACAGGTCAAGAAACTGAGGCATAGATGGATTGAGTAAGTTACCCAAGGTCACATAGGCAGTGACGAGCTGAGAGAGAAACCCATGCAGTCTGACCACACTACCCATGAAACAACTCTCTTTGTAAACCACAAAATTCCTCACAAACTAAACAATCAACATTATATCACTTTCCTACCCAAGAGCCTCTATTTCCCACAATAAAATGAACAAATTTCTCATCCAAGAGCTTCCTCAATCTAACACCTGCCTATCTTCATTTTATCACTCATTTGCTCCCTACACAAATTCTCCCTTGCACTTACCTGCTCTTCCTTGCATAAGCACAACTCACATTTTTGTCCTTTATTCCCATTGTTATTCTTTCTTGAGGTTTGCCCTAAGTGCTACTTCACACCCAACCTCTTATCTTTCTTAAAGAATACAACCGTCTTTATGATGCCTTCCCTGGCAACTCCATCTGTTAAGTGGTCCCCGCTGTGGCCTCCTATATGCACTGTTCCATATACCTTGAGAATTCAGGAACAATGTCAGCCAAGAAGGGGCTTACACCATCTTATAAGATGGCAAAAGAAATGAAATGTTTACACAAACCATTGAAATAAAAAGGATGTCTGCATGAGAATGACAAACTGCTACTGAGATTTACAGAAGTTCCCACAAGCTGGGGAGGAGAAAGATGGACTGAGGAAGTGGTGCCTGAATTGGGCCTAAATGTGGTCAATGAAAATGTTTATAGATTTATATGCATTTAGTAATGTATGCTTTTAGTACTAATTATATGCATACCAAGTTATTTGAAGGTGTATGTTATCTTCCTTTCTCATATTTATGGTTTTAGTCCTCTCTGGATCCAAAAAGGATTGGAGGTGAATCTTACCCACTGGGGTAGAAGCTGTTGCGAGGCGGGGTTCTTGGTCTGGTCTTTCCTATAGTGGCATGCACAGCTGATTACATGCAGTCAGACTTTCAAGAAATACTTGTGGAAAACAGTGAAAGAACAGATGCAGAATGAAGGGAAGAAAGGAAAGAGAATGTTACAGGAGAGAAGTGAATTCCCACGACTTCCCCAAGTTCTCCTCGACCTAGCGGCCACTCCCTACCTCTGCTTCCTGTGCCCTGGCTCAGCTGCCCTGTTTGCGGTGCTTTTGTCCTTCCCCTTTCTGGCATAAAGTCCTCTGAGGCCCAGTTCATTCTCCCCTCCTCGCTGGGTGTTCTCTGCCCAGGGAATCCTATGGATCTCCTCCTTCCTGCAATTCTACTGCATGCGTTCGGCTCTGGTCAGCACTTAGTTGTTCTCACAGAAGTTTCATACTTGGTTATCCTTCTCCCACCAGATTTTATAGTTCCCCAAGGCTGGAAACCATGTCCTATTTATTTTGTATGCTTTCCCTCTTCACCTCCACACAGACGTCCCTTCAAACACAGAAGTACCTGGCAAATACTTGCTGAATGACTAAATCCTTTCAGTATTTCTATCACGAAGTATAATGTTCTTTCATCTAACTCCCCAGGTTCAAAAGTACATTGGAAAAAGTTATATATCAAAGCATTCATTCCCAAGTAACACAGATTTATCTTTTCTAAAACTTGCAATCACTGAACCAAACTTCAGTGGCTTCACTAACAAGAAAAAAAGGTGTAAGCACACAAAGAAGGATCTGTTGTATAACAGCCCTAACACTGCTTGCTCAATTCACCTTCTTTAGGCACAGGATTTATCATTTTATGGCAATTTAGTAGTATAAATACTACACGCATTTCTTCCCCAAGAAAGTGATACTGAGTGTGGTCCAACTTAACCTGAAACTTGCAAGATGAATTTCAACAACTAGAAATGAAATTGAATTTGTAAAGTTCCCAAGTTCCTGCAGCAGATACTCAAAATACAATTTTTTTTTTTTTAAAGATTTTATTTATTTATTTGACACAGAGAGAGAGATCAGATCACAAGTAGGCAGAGAGGCAGAGAGAGAGGAGGAAGCAGGCTCCCTGCCGAGCAGAGAGCCCGATGCGGGCCTCGATCCCAGGACCCTGAGATCATGACCTGAGCCGAAAGCAGAGGCTTTAACCCACTGAGCCACCCAGGCGCCCTAAAATACAATTTGTTAATGTGAATTTAATATGGAATAATTCTATGCAAGTCACAGTAAGTCTAAATATTTTAATGGTGAGAACCTTAGAACCATAACATCGCACATGGTTAATATGTGATGAATCCAATCTGAACAATGCTTGTTTCCTCAGAAGAAACGTGGAGCTTAAGATTTTTCAATGTTCATTTATTTAAGTAATCTCTACACCCAATGTGGGGCTCGAACTCAAGACTCCAAGATCAAGAGTCACTGGTTATTCCATCTGAGCCAGCTAGGCACCCTAACAGGTTCTTATTTTGCTCTCTACTTCTACTGGGTTCTGAGTAGAACTGATATAGTCTCTAACTCTTGGAAGACTTAAGCTAAAGATAAAGGAGGGAAAGAAGAAATTAAGCTTAAACCACCAAAGGGGCCAGCAAAAGACACTCTTACCTAAGATAAGTCTGCAGGTTTTTCAGTGCCTCCAAGAATCAGAGTTTCCGGGTGCCTGGGTGGCTCAGTGGGTTAAAGCCTCCGCTTTCGGCTCAGGTCACGATCTCAGGGTCCTGGAATCAAGGCCCGCATCGGGCTCTCTGCTCAGCAGGGAGCCTGCTTCCTCCTCTCCCTGTCTCTCTGCCTGCCTCTCTGCCTACTTGTAATCTCTCTCTGTGTGTCAAATAAATAAATAAAATCTTAAAAAAAAAAAAAGAATCGGAGTTTCCTTTCAGAAAGGTAATTGTGAAAACATTTCAAAACTGCTTTAAAACCATGGACTGTAAATCTGTTGAAACACCTAATTCCAATTGCCTAAGACACTGACTTTGCTGGGCTCTACTACTTGCCCACTGACACTGGCTGAGAGTGCTTTTCCTAACACTTCGTGTTGCATCAAAATGAACCTGCTTTTAAAAGAATTACACCTCGAGTACTGTCTAATTTTAATATTGAGGACAGAACCACTGGAAGGTTCTGTCCTTTCTGGAGGACAGAAATCCTCAATTCTCTTGCAGACTCTATTTTCCTAAACAAAAATGAAACAAAGTTCACTTTCCATTTTTATAAAATACCATTATTAATTTTTAACCATAAATACTGCTATAGGAAGTTTGGTAAGTGACAGAAGGTTCCAGACTCTTTCTGACATAGGCAACCTCTGTATTTTGACCACATGACTGATGAATGCCCCATATGTTTCTGTGGCCACTACTGCCAATCTAGTTATATTATAAAAAACGGAGCAGAAAAACATGAAAGATATTACTGAAAAGCCCAAATGGGATACTATAGTCTGGTGCCAAAACATTTTTTTAAGGTTTTCTTTTTTTTTTTAAGTCGTTTTATCTTATTTTCTATTTATTTATTTATTTATTTATTTATTTATTTATTTATTTATTAAAGACTTTATTCATTTGACAGAGAGAGACACAGAGAGCGAGGGAACACAAGCAGGGGGAGTTGGAGAGGGAGAAGCAGGCCTCCCGCCGAGCAGGAAGTCCAATACGGGGCTCAATCCCAGGACCCTGGGATCATGACCTGAGCAGACGCTTAATGACTGAGCCACCCAGGCGCCCCTAAGGTTTTCTAGAATAAAAAAGAAATGTGGAGAAAAGCGACCTTGGGGGAGAAACAGATTAAGTATAGAGAAGAAGAATTTTCAGATATTATAATGTGTACCTGAATGAAAGGTTAAAGGACTTTTACACATAATCAATATTTAGCCAGTGAGAAAATACTTAGTTCTAATAACAAAAATGCTAAGTAGAAACCATAAAGGTAACTAGGGTTTTGGGGCACCTGGGTGACTCAGTGGGTTAAAGCCTCTGCCTTCAGCTCAGGCCATGATCTCAGGGTCTTGGGATCGAGTCCCACATCTGGCTCCCAGCTCAGCGGGGAGCCTGCTTCCTCCTCTCTCTCTCTGCCTGCCTCTCTGCCTACTTGTAATCTCTCTCTGTGTCAAATAAATAAATACAATCTTTTAAAAAAGGTAACAAGGGTTTCAAACACTAAAACTGACCATTTCTTCTATATTCATATAATTAAATCCTTTTTAATTTCTAAGATTTTCATATCCAGATGAGCCGACGTCATAAAACTAGAATCCAAGAAGACAGATGCTAACATCCCTCCAGGACAGCCTCATTTAAACCTTTCTAAACACAGAACTCCAAGGCCTCCT
Source organism: Ailurus styani (assembly GCA_002007465.1). Taxonomy (NCBI): domain Eukaryota; kingdom Metazoa; phylum Chordata; class Mammalia; order Carnivora; family Ailuridae; genus Ailurus; species Ailurus styani. Next base: position 268,916 of record LNAC01000429.1, read on the forward strand.
TCAGAAAGCCATTCTAAAGGTTAAAACATTCAGAAAAACTTCCCTGTATTTAGCATAAATCCCTCTTGATGCTTGCTGTAAGTCGATTTCCTCTTCTTTTTCTTCAGGGAAGATGGAAAACAGCTGTTCAACATTCCCTTTCAGGCTACTTTTTCCTTCCTGCCAGGCCCATTCCCCCCAAGGGAGAAGTGTAAACACTGCAGGTGATTCCAAAATGCAGCTGGCCCAAGTCTGATTATCCACAAGGTTGGTGAGTCTGGCCCCATTTGTACCTCCTAGAAGGCTATCATTAAATGGCCAAGGCCCCAAGAAGAGTTCTTCACCAGAATTTGCAGATTTCTGGAAATCCATGACTTACAGTCTGTCCTCAGTAGACTCAAACAACAAAAACAGTGCTGCTTCAAGAAGAAAGAATTACAGGCAGAGCTGTAAAGAAGGTTAAGCAGGACTGTCCCACAGCCAGGCTGTCTTCCCTGCTTCTCTACCGGGCCTGTCAGGCTGTTGAGTGTACCTTGGCATGGGAACACTTTTAAACTACTTGGTGATTTTTATCATGCAATTCTTGAGTTTCTTGTCACTGATGCAACTTTCTGGATGCAAACTAACTTTAGCAATGCAATAACCCTTTCCATGCTTCAGTCAGTCTAAGGGAGTCTTCTAAATGAAAGTGGCAATCTGTCGTCTGTGACATCTGGAAATGAGTAATCCCTGCTAGCATCACAACATGTGCAGATTACTTACTACATTATACACTGAAATGTATATAACCAGCCGAATGTTGTTACCTCCCACTTCATGAACTGCGAACAAATATCCCCATTTTTCTTGCACTAGCCATTAGACTCCAACAGTAAAGCCAGTATATGGCCTGTGTACTTCATCAATAAAAATATTATAGACCCACAAGTTTGGTAAGCCCATTTCCTTTACAAATTCCTTTTAAGAGTTATGAAATGCTGATTCAGCTTTGCCTTGGTATAACATCTGCATGCATCAAGTGCCTATGGCTTAGTAGCTAAGTTTGTTACACGCGAGAAAAATGCAGAAGCCTTGATTTAATCAACAAATACAAATTTACAAGTCTAAGGCATCTGTATATGCAATGAATATTTCAAACGGAAAGATTTCAATGACAGCTCTTTAACTGATTGTGGACCTATTCGACTTCTATTAAAAGAACAATGTATACTAATTTAAACACACACAGGGAATTTTATTATGATTATCCTATTTTTTTCATATTAACTGGGGAGAAGAGAGGCAATATTAATTCCATAAATAATACCAAAAAATTTTTTGGCATGCAGAAATATATACTCAGTTGCAAACTCTCTCTGACCCTGTATAGGACAAAGCAGATGGACACAGATAACCTACAATGCATATGTCATGTACAAGCCATTGAGAGTTCACTTCATATATGTCTTGTTATATTTTTAAAAACAGGACCATACTTAATTAACAGCCATAACCATTCCCAAATATAAAATGTCAAAACAAACCATGCTTATTATCAGTATGTTTATAGCTTCTAGATATTACTGAAGAGGCAAATTCAGTTCTTTCACGAACTGTTTACTAACATTTGATGACAACACTTACCAAGTTCATGCTTACGGATTATTCCAAGGGAGCTGAAACAGCTAGAAGGAAATCCAGTGCTAATTTTAACACACATTAAAAATTCATAGTGTTCTTCTGAATTAAGGGCTGAACAAACTACCCCATTCAAGAAATAAACAGATGGCCTCAACTGTCTTTTCTTCTCTTGCCAAATGAAAATCATTCCCTTTTCTTCTTTGTGATCTCCAACAGGCTCTGCAAAGACTCACTGTGCCTCCTGCAGGCTTATACTCTTCTGGGCAACTGAAAAAGGATCTGGATTGCACACCCTCAACAGGCTGGAGCTTGCCTGGAGAGGCAGAAGCCAGCCACACAGCTGGTAAAGCACCCAAAGACCTAAAGGCAGCTAATGAGAACTGAGCCATGACCTTAGGACTCTGCAGGAATTCGGGAATTAGAAGACGCCCCACAATGGAGTCCTTACAAGGCCTAGAGTGGAAGAAGAGGGAGCCTGGGAAGAGGGTCTGTAAATAGCCAATTTCCAGAAGTCTGGGAAGCACGTAAGCATTCGACAGAGCTGACAGTCCCTGGACAGTAGTAAGTAGTAAAAGGGATAATAAACTACGTCTGTAGGAAGATGAAATGTAAGAGTCTTTAATCACATGAACTTGGAGTCATGAAAGAAAAAAGTAGAATTAAAAGTACAATGTAGGTTCACCTCATATTCAAGGTAGGCCACTAATATTTGTAAAATGACAGATAAGTCTCTTACATTCACAGTATTTGCATTTCCGCACCCCTAAAATGAGGATAAGACACCTGCTCTGTATCACTCTCTATTTCCACTAGGCTAAAATATGAAAATACTAGATTTGAAAAAACTTATAAGTACTAGGCGATTTTAAAATGCGAGTATTCATGTAGCGATATGATCAGGGTCTTTTCCTTTCCTTCAATTGTCTAAACATATGAATTTTTGAGCAAGAGTTTATTAAACCTAATGGCACCTCTTTACCCCACCCATAACATTTTCTACTAGTTTGAATCTTTTCTGTAACCCTTCTCCACCGACAGCTAGCCAAACCACTCTTCTATATGTGACTAGAAGCTGTGAAACACTAAGTGTAGGTGGGTCAGAACATGGGACTAAGTTTTTTCACTAACAGAAAGATTTTCTTTAAAGAACAGCTATTTCAATTAAAAATATCCACTTAATGCAGAGTTTAATTTTTTTAAAAAGATTTTATTTATTTATTTAACAAAGAGCACAAGCAGGGGGAGCAGGAGAGGGAGAAGCAGGCTCCCTGCTGAGCAGGAAGCCCAATGAGGGGCTCAATCCCAGGACCTTGGGATCGTGACCTGAGCCGAAGGCAGAAGTTTAACACACTGAGCCACCCAGGTGCTCCCAGAGTTTAATTTTTAAAAGGGAATTTCCTATTAGAACTGGGCATTAGAGTTGGCAACACTTTGAAATTCATCCATTCCTAATTATCCCTGTCACCAAATGGATGCATGGATCAGTGCCTCAGGAATCTGGGATTTTAATCTCTAGTTCCTCTTCTGCCACTAATTTACCAAATGAATTGCATGGGAAAACAATTTCTTTTTTTGGTACTCGGGGCTTATACACTTGCCTAATTCTCATGTTGGGCACCGATTCTAGGTTTAGAGAATTTTATTGTGTCATCCAAACATCTGCTGGTAACTGGGTGACCGTCAATTAGAGGAAGATAGTGTAATTCCAAAATGAGGAAACCCTCAGGCATCAGTAACAAGAACCGTCCTGTCCTCTGCTTGGGCACATTCTTTCAGTAGAGTGCCTTACCCACTCCTTCAGAATAGTAAAGGTCCAGCCCCTCTCAGTAAATGAAATACCAATATCCACTATGACGTTGAAGTTCCCTCTACCACAGGCTCCTCACTCCAAGGCCTGTCACAAACACATCCCAGGACAATAACACTATTTCTCTTTTTTGAGGGGGCGGGGGTCTGAAAAACAATATGAGTACTTACTATATTTTCGACTCAAACATGCTAACGGTTAAGTAATACATCATATATACTGCAATGAAAAAATGCTAGTCTTAGTAGGTTTCTTTACCCCTTTTGAATACTTAGATTACTGATATATTAAAACCCAAGTTTAAATACTTTATTCTTTATTCCTTTCCAATGATTTGCTGCAATCATACTTAATGGGAATAATGTCATTTCTCTCACACAACACACAGTGAATCCAAGGCTATACAAATAAATACCAAAGTAATCCACCAGAAAGAACATGAAAATATGTATAAGTACTTTATTATGTATAATTGAAGAATGTATTTTCAGCTATAATCATAAAACACTTTGTCAAAGATCAAATAATCTTTAAAAAGAAGCACTGGGGAAGGTAGCACAACATCTGTGAAGTTAAGAACTTTATGAATGACCACCAGGTTCCCTTCCGGCAGCAGTGCAAGATTGAATGGACTACTTGTGAACTAATTTTATAAATACTAAAGTTGATACTGACACAAATGTTAGTCACTATAATGGTCCCGACCTCATGTGGCCAACTAGCTGACTTCCTACTGGTGTCTTCCCACCCTAGGCCCCTAGCCTCAGAGATGACTGTACTATAAGTAGTTATTAACCTGAATGTATAAATGTACTTCGCAGGCCAGTGTCTTTATTAACCAAAAATTGATTAAACTGACACTGACATGATATACCAATCAATGGGAAATGACCAGCCTCAAACTCTCAGTTGCTTCTTCCTTATGTTTTTCCCCATCCTACAATGACGACTCCAGGAGAACTAGGGCAATTTCTTTTTTTTTTTTTTTAAAGATTTTATTTATTTATTTCACAGAGGGAGAGAGATCTTAAGGAGGCAGAGAGGCAGGCAGAGAGAGAGGGGGAAGCAGGCTCCCCGCTGAGCAGGGAGCCCGATGCGGGCCTCGATCCCAGGACTCTGAGATCATGACCTGAGCCGAAAGTAGAGGCATTAACCCACTGAGCCACCCAGGCGCCCTAGGGCAATTTCTTATATACCTCTGTGTATCTCCTCAATTACCAGCACTGTCTTGCACTTTTTGCTGTACCTACACAGAGGGGTTGGAAGATGATGGACGCATTAAATTTCATCTTTTCTCATTTTTACTAAAATACATCTAACCTACACACTTCATAAAAGGACTTGTGCCTATATGGTGATCTTCAAAGAAAAAAGTTAACACGTGATAGACAAATATTCAAATCATGCTATAGTCTATTCTTCCAAGGGTTTTACATTTTTGTGATCCCATTTTGGTAATACTGTCTGAATATTCTACCAAATATTGCACATATATCATTTTGGAAGTTATCATTTATTGAGAAATTTTTTAAAAACTGAAGAAAAGGGAACTCCTGAAGGATTAAATTCTGTCCAAAATACTGAAAAGCCTGTTTTGAAACGGTTTCTAAGTGAGAATGTCCATTCTCAAATTTAATGTCTCATTAACCAGGACTAACGAAAAAAGTTTTAAAGAACTTTATTACATGAAGATCCCTAGAAACTAAAAGTGTCATTCCCCAACCAAAGGAATTCCAGGTAAATGAGGCTCCCCTCCTGCTTTTAAGCAATGGATTTGGTTTCAAGCTCCAGTGGCAGCCAGCCTAAGCGGAGGCTGCCGCCTCAAATGAGCGAAGAAAACGAGAAAGTTCCCGGGTCACAAACTTAGCCCAGATTCCAGCCGCGACAGATCTCGAGCCCATGTGGCATTGCTTACAGAGCTTCCCAGCCTGTGAGTCAAGCGTCCCACCACCACCACCAGGAGCTGCCTGCGAGTGAGGTTTACCCACAGTTTCCCCGAGTGTCGGCGGAGCCAAGCGGCGATGGAATCCAGCATCTGGGGGAGGCTCGGGGCGTGCTTCTCCGCTTCCGCAGCCGCACGAGGGGTCCGCACACGCGACCACCCCCCCTCCCCAACTAGCAGGGCACGCAGGGGAAGAAGGGCGCGAGGCCGTGCCCCCTGACCCGTCAGAGGGAAGCGGGAGCCCCGCGGGCGGGCCGGGACACCGCGGCGCGCGGCCGGCCAGAGCCGAGGCACCGAAAGCGATCTCCGGGACCTACGCGGCGCCGACCCTGCGCCGGGCGCTCCAGGGGTGGGAAGAGGCTAGGAGCTGCCCCGACCCGGCAAGCCCACGGCTCGGGCTGCACGCCTCGCGCGCCCTCCAGCAGCCCGGCCGCGCCGGGCCCG